>CM010314.1:6649678-6798851 GCA_001923025.3 Taenia multiceps
TGCCACTACACTACTAGCGCTACAGCGTTCTGCTCCACTACACTCACTACACCCACTGCATCCACCCACCCCATACCCTCCCCTCCCCAATGGCCACCTCCTCGCTGCGGTCATTGCCACCACCACCAACGCCGCCGCCGCCGCCGCCGCCGCCGCCGCTCCCACTCGCCGCCTCCTTCGAGTTGCCGAATGCGAGGCTGGAGAGGTTGGATCGGGTGGAGTGGAGTGGAGTGGGGTATAAGGCGAAGAGTGGGAGGGAGGAGTAGTGGGTGGTAGAGACATGCAAGCGCGTGGGATATGTGAATGTGAGAGTGGATGTGGCAGTTGGGTGGATGGATGGGGTAGTGGAGGCGACTGACACGGTCAGTGTGGCCGAGCGGTCTAAGGCGCCAGACTCAAGTGGAAACACTTTCTGGGAATTCTGGTCCTCTGATGAGGGCGTGGGTTCGAATCCCACCGCTGACACCACCTTTTACCACCTCTCCTGCCACCTGTCCATGCCACCGCTGGCACTGGCACCGTCGCTTGCGAGGCGGAGCAGAGCAGGGCATAGGAGCGTGGTCAGGGCTCCGTCGAGACGGTGGCGGTGGTAGTTAGAAGAGGGACAGCAGTTGCCAGTCGGTGAAAGTGAGGCGGATTGGAGGCGACCAACAACCGATAGATCGATTTCACGCCCGCACTCATCCGACGGAGCTGGATGAGGAGAGCCGAGATTGCGAGATTGCACCCACACCCCACCCACCCTACTGGGGGACGAGGACGGAAGAGGGGAGAAAGTGCGCAATCACGAGGGGTGGCGGACACACAGGGAGCGACACCACAACACCACACAACGCACAGCACAACGGTGTGGTGATCGTGGAGGATTGTGGAGATGCCGGGGATCGAACCCGGGGCCTCTCGCATGCGAAGCGAGCGCTCTACCACTGAGCTACATCCCCCTCCCCGCCGCGCGCGCGTCCGCGTCACGTCCCGCCACGCCATACCCAAACACCAACCACTCTCACCCGCCACTTTGTGGTCCCCAACTCACTTCCACGTTGATGCATGTATGCCTACATTCCCACGGCTAGGCAGGCAAGCTGGCTGACACCATTGTGATGTGTTGACGGCCGTGGCGATGGTGAGGCGTGGGTGAGGGAAGGCATGAAATGTTGAACACGAGGTGAGTGTTGGTTGAAGGCGAGTGCAGTGCAGTGCAGTGCAGACGCGTGCGATGGTGGGGTGGGTGTGTGGGTGAGTGTGGTGAAGAGGGAGGGACATGGCGGTGGAGGCCAGGGCTGGGGTTTGAGAGTGGGAGACGACGCGACGCCTTCGTAGCTCAGGGGTTAGAGCACTGGTCTCGTAAACCAGGGGTCGAGAGTTCGATTCTCTCCGAGGGCAGCAGGGAAGCAGCAAGCGGGTGCGGGTGTTGGCACCGCGCTCACTCTGCATTTGCGTGCCCTCTCCTCGCACCGTTCCTGCTCTACTCTGCTCCAATCCACCCCTTCTCTCTCAGCCCCTTTCGTTTCTTTCGTTTCTTTCGTTTCGCACACACCTCTCACCGTCTCATTGGCGCTATTGGTCGCGGTGGCAATGCACTTTGCACAACTACACAATTGACCCAAAGCATCATCAACGTTAACAGCGACCACTGCAAACTCAGCCACCTCAGTGCACTTGACTGACGCATCACATGCAGGTGCTGCAGTCATTATGAAAGTGGAGGATAGAGTCGACCACAGTTGAGAAGAGGGTAGGAGTGGCGCACGAAAGTGGGGAGGGGGGAGGTGCAAAGGTGACTCGACCCGGGTTCGAACCGGGGACCTTCTGCGTGTAAAGCAGACGTGATAACCACTACACCACCGAGCCGTGAGCCTCGCCTCTCCTACCACTCCACCCTCCCCCTCCTCCTCCCTCTCTCCCTCCCTACCCTGTCCCACGTGCGTCAGGTAGATTTGATGGGTGGTGCCAAAACTCACTTTAAACAGAACAAATCACTGCACTGAGCCACGTAAGCCGCCTCCACTCCGAACTTCATATGCAAGAACACGGCACCGCCTGGCGCTGACCTCCAAACACACATCGCGTGACACAGCCTTCCACCCGAAGAGGCGAGTCAAGAGGCAATGCACACGCATCGCGCATCAAGGACTGCGTGCAAAGAGCGTGGCGACATGGAGATGCCGGGGATCGAACCCGGGGCCTCTCGCATGCAAAGCGAGCGCTCTACCACTGAGCTACATCCCCACCTTCCTACCGCCCCACCTCCACCTTCCGACGGCCCTCGACGCCCCTCCTCTTCCACTTTTCACATCCTCAACTGACCGCATTTCTCCTCCTGCTGCTCTCCTCCACCCCTCCACCCTTCCACCCATCCACCCTCCTTTCTACCCTAAGCATCTGCGTGACCGTACGGAGAAGCACTGGCAAATACTCTCGTCGTGGTTGCGAATTTCAGCAACTATGCTAAGGGAGGCAATGACAATGGCACATGCCAATACGGTTAGTTGGGATGCCATTGGTGTGCAACTGTACTGGAGGCGGGATGGACACGGGGAAGGGAGGGGAGAGGAGGTGTAGGCGTGTGGAAGAGAAGAGAGGAGAAAATGAAGGTTGGGGAGGAGGAGGAGGAGGAGGAGGAGGAGGAGCAAAGAAGTAATAAGTGCGCTAGCCGGGATTCGAACCCGGGTCGCATGCGTGGGAGGCATGCATGATGCCACTACACTACTAGCGCTACAGCGTTCTGCTCCACTACACTCACTACACCCACTGCATCCACCCACCCCATACCCTCCCCTCCCCAATGGCCACCTCCTCGCTGCGGTCATTGCCACCACCACCAACGCCGCCGCCGCCGCCGCCGCCGCCGCCGCCGCTCCACTCGCCGCCTCCTTCGAGTTGCCGAATGCGAGGCTGGAGAGGTTGGATCGGGTGGAGTGGAGTGGAGTGGGGTATAAGGCGAAGAGTGGGAGGGAGGAGTAGTGGGTGGTAGAGACATGCAAGCGCGTGGGATATGTGAATGTGAGAGTGGATGTGGCAGTTGGGTGGATGGATGGGGTAGTGGAGGCGACTGACACGGTCAGTGTGGCCGAGCGGTCTAAGGCGCCAGACTCAAGTGGAAACACTTTCTGGGAATTCTGGTCCTCTGATGAGGGCGTGGGTTCGAATCCCACCGCTGACACCACCTTTTACCACCTCTCCTGCCACCTGTCCATGCCACCGCTGGCACTGGCACCGTCGCTTGCGAGGCGGAGCAGAGCAGGGCATAGGAGCGTGGTCAGGGCTCCGTCGAGACGGTGGCGGTGGTAGTTAGAAGAGGGACAGCAGTTGCCAGTCGGTGAAAGTGAGGCGGATTGGAGGCGACCAACAACCGATAGATCGATTTCACGCCCGCACTCATCCGACGGAGCTGGATGAGGAGAGCCGAGATTGCGAGATTGCACCCCACACCCCACCCACCCTACTGGGGGACGAGGACGGAAGAGGGGAGAAAGTGCGCAATCACGAGGGGTGGCGGACACACAGGGAGCGACACCACAACACCACACAACGCACAGCACAACGGTGTGGTGATCGTGGAGGATTGTGGAGATGCCGGGGATCGAACCCGGGGCCTCTCGCATGCGAAGCGAGCGCTCTACCACTGAGCTACATCCCCCTCCCCGCCGCGCGCGCGTCCGCGTCGCTCCCGCCACGCCATACCCAAACACCAACCACTCTCACCCGCCACTTTGTGGTCCCCAACTCACTTCCACGTTGATGCATGTATGCCTACATTCCCACGGCTAGGCAGGCAAGCTGGCTGACACCATTGTGATGTGTTGACGGCCGTGGCGATGGTGAGGCGTGGGTGAGGGAAGGCATGAAATGTTGAACACGAGGTGAGTGTTGGTTGAAGGCGAGTGCAGTGCAGTGCAGTGCAGTGCAGTGCAGTGCAGACGCGTGCGATGGTGGGGTGGGTGTGTGGGTGAGTGTGGTGAAGAGGGAGGGACATGGCGGTGGAGGCCAGGGCTGGGGTTTGAGAGTGGGAGACGACGCGACGCCTTCGTAGCTCAGGGGTTAGAGCACTGGTCTCGTAAACCAGGGGTCGAGAGTTCGATTCTCTCCGAGGGCAGCAGGGAAGCAGCAAGCGGGTGCGGGTGTTGGCACCGCGCTCACTCTGCATTTGCGTGCCCTCTCCTCGCACCGTTCCTGCTCTACTCTGCTCCAATCCACCCCTTCTCTCTCAGCCCCTTTCGTTTCTTTCGTTTCTTTCGTTTCGCACACACCTCTCACCGTCTCATTGGCGCTATTGGTCGCGGTGGCAATGCACTTTGCACAACTACACAATTGACCCAAAGCATCATCAACGTTAACAGCGACCACTGCAAACTCAGCCACCTCAGTGCACTTGACTGACGCATCACATGCAGGTGCTGCAGTCATTATGAAAGTGGAGGATAGAGTCGACCACAGTTGAGAAGAGGGTAGGAGTGGCGCACGAAAGTGGGGAGGGGGGAGGTGCAAAGGTGACTCGACCCGGGTTCGAACCGGGGACCTTCTGCGTGTAAAGCAGACGTGATAACCACTACACCACCGAGCCGTGAGCCTCGCCTCTCCTACCACTCCACCCTCCCCCTCCTCCTCCCTCTCTCCCTCCCTACCCTGTCCCACGTGCGTCAGGTAGATTTGATGGGTGGTGCCAAAACTCACTTTAAACAGAACAAATCACTGCACTGAGCCACGTAAGCCGCCTCCACTCCGAACTTCATATGCAAGAACACGGCACCGCCTGGCGCTGACCTCCAAACACACATCGCGTGACACAGCCTTCCACCCGAAGAGGCGAGTCAAGAGGCAATGCACACGCATCGCGCATCAAGGACTGCGTGCAAAGAGCGTGGCGACATGGAGATGCCGGGGATCGAACCCGGGGCCTCTCGCATGCAAAGCGAGCGCTCTACCACTGAGCTACATCCCCACCTTCCTACCGCCCCACCTCCACCTTCCGACGGCCCTCGACGCCCCTCCTCTTCCACTTTTCACATCCTCAACTGACCGCATTTCTCCTCCTGCTGCTCTCCTCCACCCCTCCACCCTTCCACCCATCCACCCTCCTTTCTACCCTAAGCATCTGCGTGACCGTACGGAGAAGCACTGGCAAATACTCTCGTCGTGGTTGCGAATTTCAGCAACTATGCTAAGGGAGGCAATGACAATGGCACATGCCAATACGGTTAGTTGGGATGCCATTGGTGTGCAACTGTACTGGAGGCGGGATGGACACGGGGAAGGGAGGGGAGAGGAGGTGTAGGCGTGTGGAAGAGAAGAGAGGAGAAAATGAAGGTTGGGAGGAGGAGGAGGAGGAGGAGGAGGAGCAAAGAAGTAATAAGTGCGCTAGCCGGGATTCGAACCCGGGTCGCATGCGTGGGAGGCATGCATGATGCCACTACACTACTAGCGCTACAGCGTTCTGCTCCACTACACTCACTACACCCACTGCATCCACCCACCCCATACCCTCCCCTCCCCAATGGCCACCTCCTCGCTGCGGTCATTGCCACCACCACCAACGCCGCGCCGCCGCGCCGCCGCCGCCGCCGCTCCCACTCGCCGCCTCCTTCGAGTTGCCGAATGCGAGGCTGGAGAGGTTGGATCGGGTGGAGTGGAGTGGAGTGGGGTATAAGGCGAAGAGTGGGAGGGAGGAGTAGTGGGTGGTAGAGACATGCAAGCGCGTGGGATATGTGAATGTGAGAGTGGATGTGGCAGTTGGGTGGATGGATGGGGTAGTGGAGGCGACTGACACGGTCAGTGTGGCCGAGCGGTCTAAGGCGCCAGACTCAAGTGGAAACACTTTCTGGGAATTCTGGTCCTCTGATGAGGGCGTGGGTTCGAATCCCACCGCTGACACCACCTTTTACCACCTCTCCTGCCACCTGTCCATGCCACCGCTGGCACTGGCACCGTCGCTTGCGAGGCGGAGCAGAGCAGGGCATAGGAGCGTGGTCAGGGCTCCGTCGAGACGGTGGCGGTGGTAGTTAGAAGAGGGACAGCAGTTGCCAGTCGGTGAAAGTGAGGCGGATTGGAGGCGACCAACAACCGATAGATCGATTTCACGCCCGCACTCATCCGACGGAGCTGGATGAGGAGAGCCGAGATTGCGAGATTGCACCCCACACCCCACCCACCCTACTGGGGGACGAGGACGGAAGAGGGGAGAAAGTGCGCAATCACGAGGGGTGGCGGACACACAGGGAGCGACACCACAACACCACACAACGCACAGCACAACGGTGTGGTGATCGTGGAGGATTGTGGAGATGCCGGGGATCGAACCCGGGGCCTCTCGCATGCGAAGCGAGCGCTCTACCACTGAGCTACATCCCCCTCCCCGCCGCGCGCGCGTCCGCGTCGCGTCCCGCCACGCCATACCCAAACACCAACCACTCTCACCCGCCACTTTGTGGTCCCCAACTCACTTCCACGTTGATGCATGTATGCCTACATTCCCACGGCTAGGCAGGCAAGCTGGCTGACACCATTGTGATGTGTTGACGGCCGTGGCGATGGTGAGGCGTGGGTGAGGGAAGGCATGAAATGTTGAACACGAGGTGAGTGTTGGTTGAAGGCGAGTGCAGTGCAGTGCAGTGCAGTGCAGTGCAGTGCAGACGCGTGCGATGGTGGGGTGGGTGTGTGGGTGAGTGTGGTGAAGAGGGAGGGACATGGCGGTGGAGGCCAGGGCTGGGGTTTGAGAGTGGGAGACGACGCGACGCCTTCGTAGCTCAGGGGTTAGAGCACTGGTCTCGTAAACCAGGGGTCGAGAGTTCGATTCTCTCCGAGGGCAGCAGGGAAGCAGCAAGCGGGTGCGGGTGTTGGCACCGCGCTCACTCTGCATTTGCGTGCCCTCTCCTCGCACCGTTCCTGCTCTACTCTGCTCCAATCCACCCCTTCTCTCTCAGCCCCTTTCGTTTCTTTCGTTTCTTTCGTTTCGCACACACCTCTCACCGTCTCATTGGCGCTATTGGTCGCGGTGGCAATGCACTTTGCACAACTACACAATTGACCCAAAGCATCATCAACGTTAACAGCGACCACTGCAAACTCAGCCACCTCAGTGCACTTGACTGACGCATCACATGCAGGTGCTGCAGTCATTATGAAAGTGGAGGATAGAGTCGACCACAGTTGAGAAGAGGGTAGGAGTGGCGCACGAAAGTGGGGAGGGGGGAGGTGCAAAGGTGACTCGACCCGGGTTCGAACCGGGGACCTTCTGCGTGTAAAGCAGACGTGATAACCACTACACCACCGAGCCGTGAGCCTCGCCTCTCCTACCACTCCACCCTCCCCCTCCTCCTCCCTCTCTCCCTCCCTACCCTGTCCCACGTGCGTCAGGTAGATTTGATGGGTGGTGCCAAAACTCACTTTAAACAGAACAAATCACTGCACTGAGCCACGTAAGCCGCCTCCACTCCGAACTTCATATGCAAGAACACGGCACCGCCTGGCGCTGACCTCCAAACACACATCGCGTGACACAGCCTTCCACCCGAAGAGGCGAGTCAAGAGGCAATGCACACGCATCGCGCATCAAGGACTGCGTGCAAAGAGCGTGGCGACATGGAGATGCCGGGGATCGAACCCGGGGCCTCTCGCATGCAAAGCGAGCGCTCTACCACTGAGCTACATCCCCACCTTCCTACCGCCCCACCTCCACCTTCCGACGGCCCTCGACGCCCCTCCTCTTCCACTTTTCACATCCTCAACTGACCGCATTTCTCCTCCTGCTGCTCTCCTCCACCCCTCCACCCTTCCACCCATCCACCCTCCTTTCTACCCTAAGCATCTGCGTGACCGTACGGAGAAGCACTGGCAAATACTCTCGTCGTGGTTGCGAATTTCAGCAACTATGCTAAGGGAGGCAATGACAATGGCACATGCCAATACGGTTAGTTGGGATGCCATTGGTGTGCAACTGTACTGGAGGCGGGATGGACACGGGGAAGGGAGGGGAGAGGAGGTGTAGGCGTGTGGAAGAGAAGAGAGGAGAAAATGAAGGTTGGGGAGGAGGAGGAGGAGGAGGAGGAGGAGCAAAGAAGTAATAAGTGCGCTAGCCGGGATTCGAACCCGGGTCGCATGCGTGGGAGGCATGCATGATGCCACTACACTACTAGCGCTACAGCGTTCTGCTCCACTACACTCACTACACCCACTGCATCCACCCACCCCATACCCTCCCCTCCCCAATGGCCACCTCCTCGCTGCGGTCATTGCCACCACCACCAACGCCGCCGCCGCCGCCGCCGCCGCCGCCGCCGCTCCCACTCGCCGCCTCCTTCGAGTTGCCGAATGCGAGGCTGGAGAGGTTGGATCGGGTGGAGTGGAGTGGAGTGGGGTATAAGGCGAAGAGTGGGAGGGAGGAGTAGTGGGTGGTAGAGACATGCAAGCGCGTGGGATATGTGAATGTGAGAGTGGATGTGGCAGTTGGGTGGATGGATGGGGTAGTGGAGGCGACTGACACGGTCAGTGTGGCCGAGCGGTCTAAGGCGCCAGACTCAAGTGGAAACACTTTCTGGGAATTCTGGTCCTCTGATGAGGGCGTGGGTTCGAATCCCACCGCTGACACCACCTTTTACCACCTCTCCTGCCACCTGTCCATGCCACCGCTGGCACTGGCACCGTCGCTTGCGAGGCGGAGCAGAGCAGGGCATAGGAGCGTGGTCAGGGCTCCGTCGAGACGGTGGCGGTGGTAGTTAGAAGAGGGACAGCAGTTGCCAGTCGGTGAAAGTGAGGCGGATTGGAGGCGACCAACAACCGATAGATCGATTTCACGCCCGCACTCATCCGACGGAGCTGGATGAGGAGAGCCGAGATTGCGAGATTGCACCCCACACCCCACCCACCCTACTGGGGGACGAGGACGGAAGAGGGGAGAAAGTGCGCAATCACGAGGGGTGGCGGACACACAGGGAGCGACACCACAACACCACACAACGCACAGCACAACGGTGTGGTGATCGTGGAGGATTGTGGAGATGCCGGGGATCGAACCCGGGGCCTCTCGCATGCGAAGCGAGCGCTCTACCACTGAGCTACATCCCCCTCCCCGCCGCGCGCGCGTCCGCGTCGCGTCCCGCCACGCCATACCCAAACACCAACCACTCTCACCCGCCACTTTGTGGTCCCCAACTCACTTCCACGTTGATGCATGTATGCCTACATTCCCACGGCTAGGCAGGCAAGCTGGCTGACACCATTGTGATGTGTTGACGGCCGTGGCGATGGTGAGGCGTGGGTGAGGGAAGGCATGAAATGTTGAACACGAGGTGAGTGTTGGTTGAAGGCGAGTGCAGTGCAGTGCAGTGCAGTGCAGTGCAGTGCAGTGCAGACGCGTGCGATGGTGGGGTGGGTGTGTGGGTGAGTGTGGTGAAGAGGGAGGGACATGGCGGTGGAGGCCAGGGCTGGGGTTTGAGAGTGGGAGACGACGCGACGCCTTCGTAGCTCAGGGGTTAGAGCACTGGTCTCGTAAACCAGGGGTCGAGAGTTCGATTCTCTCCGAGGGCAGCAGGGAAGCAGCAAGCGGGTGCGGGTGTTGGCACCGCGCTCACTCTGCATTTGCGTGCCCTCTCCTCGCACCGTTCCTGCTCTACTCTGCTCCAATCCACCCCTTCTCTCTCAGCCCCTTTCGTTTCTTTCGTTTCTTTCGTTTCGCACACACCTCTCACCGTCTCATTGGCGCTATTGGTCGCGGTGGCAATGCACTTTGCACAACTACACAATTGACCCAAAGCATCATCAACGTTAACAGCGACCACTGCAAACTCAGCCACCTCAGTGCACTTGACTGACGCATCACATGCAGGTGCTGCAGTCATTATGAAAGTGGAGGATAGAGTCGACCACAGTTGAGAAGAGGGTAGGAGTGGCGCACGAAAGTGGGGAGGGGGGAGGTGCAAAGGTGACTCGACCCGGGTTCGAACCGGGGACCTTCTGCGTGTAAAGCAGACGTGATAACCACTACACCACCGAGCCGTGAGCCTCGCCTCTCCTACCACTCCACCCTCCCCCTCCTCCTCCCTCTCTCCCTCCCTACCCTGTCCCACGTGCGTCAGGTAGATTTGATGGGTGGTGCCAAAACTCACTTTAAACAGAACAAATCACTGCACTGAGCCACGTAAGCCGCCTCCACTCCGAACTTCATATGCAAGAACACGGCACCGCCTGGCGCTGACCTCCAAACACACATCGCGTGACACAGCCTTCCACCCGAAGAGGCGAGTCAAGAGGCAATGCACACGCATCGCGCATCAAGGACTGCGTGCAAAGAGCGTGGCGACATGGAGATGCCGGGGATCGAACCCGGGGCCTCTCGCATGCAAAGCGAGCGCTCTACCACTGAGCTACATCCCCACCTTCCTACCGCCCCACCTCCACCTTCCGACGGCCCTCGACGCCCCTCCTCTTCCACTTTTCACATCCTCAACTGACCGCATTTCTCCTCCTGCTGCTCTCCTCCACCCCTCCACCCTTCCACCCATCCACCCTCCTTTCTACCCTAAGCATCTGCGTGACCGTACGGAGAAGCACTGGCAAATACTCTCGTCGTGGTTGCGAATTTCAGCAACTATGCTAAGGGAGGCAATGACAATGGCACATGCCAATACGGTTAGTTGGGATGCCATTGGTGTGCAACTGTACTGGAGGCGGGATGGACACGGGGAAGGGAGGGGAGAGGAGGTGTAGGCGTGTGGAAGAGAAGAGAGGAGAAAATGAAGGTTGGGAGGAGGAGGAGGAGGAGGAGGAGGAGGAGGAGCAAAGAAGTAATAAGTGCGCTAGCCGGGATTCGAACCCGGGTCGCATGCGTGGGAGGCATGCATGATGCCACTACACTACTAGCGCTACAGCGTTCTGCTCCACTACACTCACTACACCCACTGCATCCACCCACCCCATACCCTCCCCTCCCCAATGGCCACCTCCTCGCTGCGGTCATTGCCACCACCACCAACGCCGCCGCCGCCGCCGCCGCGCCGCCGCCGCTCCCACTCGCCGCCTCCTTCGAGTTGCCGAATGCGAGGCTGGAGAGGTTGGATCGGGTGGAGTGGAGTGGAGTGGGGTATAAGGCGAAGAGTGGGAGGGAGGAGTAGTGGGTGGTAGAGACATGCAAGCGCGTGGGATATGTGAATGTGAGAGTGGATGTGGCAGTTGGGTGGATGGATGGGGTAGTGGAGGCGACTGACACGGTCAGTGTGGCCGAGCGGTCTAAGGCGCCAGACTCAAGTGGAAACACTTTCTGGGAATTCTGGTCCTCTGATGAGGGCGTGGGTTCGAATCCCACCGCTGACACCACCTTTTACCACCTCTCCTGCCACCTGTCCATGCCACCGCTGGCACTGGCACCGTCGCTTGCGAGGCGGAGCAGAGCAGGGCATAGGAGCGTGGTCAGGGCTCCGTCGAGACGGTGGCGGTGGTAGTTAGAAGAGGGACAGCAGTTGCCAGTCGGTGAAAGTGAGGCGGATTGGAGGCGACCAACAACCGATAGATCGATTTCACGCCCGCACTCATCCGACGGAGCTGGATGAGGAGAGCCGAGATTGCGAGATTGCACCCACACCCCACCCACCCTACTGGGGGACGAGGACGGAAGAGGGGAGAAAGTGCGCAATCACGAGGGGTGGCGGACACACAGGGAGCGACACCACAACACCACACAACGCACAGCACAACGGTGTGGTGATCGTGGAGGATTGTGGAGATGCCGGGGATCGAACCCGGGGCCTCTCGCATGCGAAGCGAGCGCTCTACCACTGAGCTACATCCCCCTCCCCGCCGCGCGCGCGTCCGCGTCGCGTCCCGCCACGCCATACCCAAACACCAACCACTCTCACCCGCCACTTTGTGGTCCCCAACTCACTTCCACGTTGATGCATGTATGCCTACATTCCCACGGCTAGGCAGGCAAGCTGGCTGACACCATTGTGATGTGTTGACGGCCGTGGCGATGGTGAGGCGTGGGTGAGGGAAGGCATGAAATGTTGAACACGAGGTGAGTGTTGGTTGAAGGCGAGTGCAGTGCAGTGCAGTGCAGTGCAGTGCAGACGCGTGCGATGGTGGGGTGGGTGTGTGGGTGAGTGTGGTGAAGAGGGAGGGACATGGCGGTGGAGGCCAGGGCTGGGGTTTGAGAGTGGGAGACGACGCGACGCCTTCGTAGCTCAGGGGTTAGAGCACTGGTCTCGTAAACCAGGGGTCGAGAGTTCGATTCTCTCCGAGGGCAGCAGGGAAGCAGCAAGCGGGTGCGGGTGTTGGCACCGCGCTCACTCTGCATTTGCGTGCCCTCTCCTCGCACCGTTCCTGCTCTACTCTGCTCCAATCCACCCCTTCTCTCTCAGCCCCTTTCGTTTCTTTCGTTTCTTTCGTTTCGCACACACCTCTCACCGTCTCATTGGCGCTATTGGTCGCGGTGGCAATGCACTTTGCACAACTACACAATTGACCCAAAGCATCATCAACGTTAACAGCGACCACTGCAAACTCAGCCACCTCAGTGCACTTGACTGACGCATCACATGCAGGTGCTGCAGTCATTATGAAAGTGGAGGATAGAGTCGACCACAGTTGAGAAGAGGGTAGGAGTGGCGCACGAAAGTGGGGAGGGGGGAGGTGCAAAGGTGACTCGACCCGGGTTCGAACCGGGGACCTTCTGCGTGTAAAGCAGACGTGATAACCACTACACCACCGAGCCGTGAGCCTCGCCTCTCCTACCACTCCACCCTCCCCCTCCTCCTCCCTCTCTCCCTCCCTACCCTGTCCCACGTGCGTCAGGTAGATTTGATGGGTGGTGCCAAAACTCACTTTAAACAGAACAAATCACTGCACTGAGCCACGTAAGCCGCCTCCACTCCGAACTTCATATGCAAGAACACGGCACCGCCTGGCGCTGACCTCCAAACACACATCGCGTGACACAGCCTTCCACCCGAAGAGGCGAGTCAAGAGGCAATGCACACGCATCGCGCATCAAGGACTGCGTGCAAAGAGCGTGGCGACATGGAGATGCCGGGGATCGAACCCGGGGCCTCTCGCATGCAAAGCGAGCGCTCTACCACTGAGCTACATCCCCACCTTCCTACCGCCCCACCTCCACCTTCCGACGGCCCTCGACGCCCCTCCTCTTCCACTTTTCACATCCTCAACTGACCGCATTTCTCCTCCTGCTGCTCTCCTCCACCCCTCCACCCTTCCACCCATCCACCCTCCTTTCTACCCTAAGCATCTGCGTGACCGTACGGAGAAGCACTGGCAAATACTCTCGTCGTGGTTGCGAATTTCAGCAACTATGCTAAGGGAGGCAATGACAATGGCACATGCCAATACGGTTAGTTGGGATGCCATTGGTGTGCAACTGTACTGGAGGCGGGATGGACACGGGGAAGGGAGGGGAGAGGAGGTGTAGGCGTGTGGAAGAGAAGAGAGGAGAAAATGAAGGTTGGGGAGGAGGAGGAGGAGGAGGAGGAGGAGCAAAGAAGTAATAAGTGCGCTAGCCGGGATTCGAACCCGGGTCGCATGCGTGGGAGGCATGCATGATGCCACTACACTACTAGCGCTACAGCGTTCTGCTCCACTACACTCACTACACCCACTGCATCCACCCACCCCATACCCTCCCCTCCCCAATGGCCACCTCCTCGCTGCGGTCATTGCCACCACCACCAACGCCGCCGCCGCCGCCGCCGCCGCCGCCGCTCCCACTCGCCGCCTCCTTCGAGTTGCCGAATGCGAGGCTGGAGAGGTTGGATCGGGTGGAGTGGAGTGGAGTGGGGTATAAGGCGAAGAGTGGGAGGGAGGAGTAGTGGGTGGTAGAGACATGCAAGCGCGTGGGATATGTGAATGTGAGAGTGGATGTGGCAGTTGGGTGGATGGATGGGGTAGTGGAGGCGACTGACACGGTCAGTGTGGCCGAGCGGTCTAAGGCGCCAGACTCAAGTGGAAACACTTTCTGGGAATTCTGGTCCTCTGATGAGGGCGTGGGTTCGAATCCCACCGCTGACACCACCTTTTACCACCTCTCCTGCCACCTGTCCATGCCACCGCTGGCACTGGCACCGTCGCTTGCGAGGCGGAGCAGAGCAGGGCATAGGAGCGTGGTCAGGGCTCCGTCGAGACGGTGGCGGTGGTAGTTAGAAGAGGGACAGCAGTTGCCAGTCGGTGAAAGTGAGGCGGATTGGAGGCGACCAACAACCGATAGATCGATTTCACGCCCGCACTCATCCGACGGAGCTGGATGAGGAGAGCCGAGATTGCGAGATTGCACCCCACACCCCACCCACCCTACTGGGGGACGAGGACGGAAGAGGGGAGAAAGTGCGCAATCACGAGGGGTGGCGGACACACAGGGAGCGACACCACAACACCACACAACGCACAGCACAACGGTGTGGTGATCGTGGAGGATTGTGGAGATGCCGGGGATCGAACCCGGGGCCTCTCGCATGCGAAGCGAGCGCTCTACCACTGAGCTACATCCCCCTCCCCGCCGCGCGCGCGTCCGCGTCGCGTCCCGCCACGCCATACCCAAACACCAACCACTCTCACCCGCCACTTTGTGGTCCCCAACTCACTTCCACGTTGATGCATGTATGCCTACATTCCCACGGCTAGGCAGGCAAGCTGGCTGACACCATTGTGATGTGTTGACGGCCGTGGCGATGGTGAGGCGTGGGTGAGGGAAGGCATGAAATGTTGAACACGAGGTGAGTGTTGGTTGAAGGCGAGTGCAGTGCAGTGCAGTGCAGTGCAGTGCAGTGCAGATGCGATGGTGGGGTGGGTGTGTGGGTGAGTGTGGTGAAGAGGGAGGGACATGGCGGTGGAGGCCAGGGCTGGGGTTTGAGAGTGGGAGACGACGCGACGCCTTCGTAGCTCAGGGGTTAGAGCACTGGTCTCGTAAACCAGGGGTCGAGAGTTCGATTCTCTCCGAGGGCAGCAGGGAAGCAGCAAGCGGGTGCGGGTGTTGGCACCGCGCTCACTCTGCATTTGCGTGCCCTCTCCTCGCACCGTTCCTGCTCTACTCTGCTCCAATCCACCCCTTCTCTCTCAGCCCCTTTCGTTTCTTTCGTTTCTTTCGTTTCGCACACACCTCTCACCGTCTCATTGGCGCTATTGGTCGCGGTGGCAATGCACTTTGCACAACTACACAATTGACCCAAAGCATCATCAACGTTAACAGCGACCACTGCAAACTCAGCCACCTCAGTGCACTTGACTGACGCATCACATGCAGGTGCTGCAGTCATTATGAAAGTGGAGGATAGAGTCGACCACAGTTGAGAAGAGGGTAGGAGTGGCGCACGAAAGTGGGGAGGGGGGAGGTGCAAAGGTGACTCGACCCGGGTTCGAACCGGGGACCTTCTGCGTGTAAAGCAGACGTGATAACCACTACACCACCGAGCCGTGAGCCTCGCCTCTCCTACCACTCCACCCTCCCCCTCCTCCTCCCTCTCTCCCTCCCTACCCTGTCCCACGTGCGTCAGGTAGATTTGATGGGTGGTGCCAAAACTCACTTTAAACAGAACAAATCACTGCACTGAGCCACGTAAGCCGCCTCCACTCCGAACTTCATATGCAAGAACACGGCACCGCCTGGCGCTGACCTCCAAACACACATCGCGTGACACAGCCTTCCACCCGAAGAGGCGAGTCAAGAGGCAATGCACACGCATCGCGCATCAAGGACTGCGTGCAAAGAGCGTGGCGACATGGAGATGCCGGGGATCGAACCCGGGGCCTCTCGCATGCAAAGCGAGCGCTCTACCACTGAGCTACATCCCCACCTTCCTACCGCCCCACCTCCACCTTCCGACGGCCCTCGACGCCCCTCCTCTTCCACTTTTCACATCCTCAACTGACCGCATTTCTCCTCCTGCTGCTCTCCTCCACCCCTCCACCCTTCCACCCATCCACCCTCCTTTCTACCCTAAGCATCTGCGTGACCGTACGGAGAAGCACTGGCAAATACTCTCGTCGTGGTTGCGAATTTCAGCAACTATGCTAAGGGAGGCAATGACAATGGCACATGCCAATACGGTTAGTTGGGATGCCATTGGTGTGCAACTGTACTGGAGGCGGGATGGACACGGGGAAGGGAGGGGAGAGGAGGTGTAGGCGTGTGGAAGAGAAGAGAGGAGAAAATGAAGGTTGGGGAGGAGGAGGAGGAGGAGGAGGAGGAGCAAAGAAGTAATAAGTGCGCTAGCCGGGATTCGAACCCGGGTCGCATGCGTGGGAGGCATGCATGATGCCACTACACTACTAGCGCTACAGCGTTCTGCTCCACTACACTCACTACACCCACTGCATCCACCCACCCCATACCCTCCCCTCCCCAATGGCCACCTCCTCGCTGCGGTCATTGCCACCACCACCAACGCCGCCGCCGCCGCCGCCGCCGCCGCCGCCGCTCCCACTCGCCGCCTCCTTCGAGTTGCCGAATGCGAGGCTGGAGAGGTTGGATCGGGTGGAGTGGAGTGGAGTGGGGTATAAGGCGAAGAGTGGGAGGGAGGAGTAGTGGGTGGTAGAGACATGCAAGCGCGTGGGATATGTGAATGTGAGAGTGGATGTGGCAGTTGGGTGGATGGATGGGGTAGTGGAGGCGACTGACACGGTCAGTGTGGCCGAGCGGTCTAAGGCGCCAGACTCAAGTGGAAACACTTTCTGGGAATTCTGGTCCTCTGATGAGGGCGTGGGTTCGAATCCCACCGCTGACACCACCTTTTACCACCTCTCCTGCCACCTGTCCATGCCACCGCTGGCACTGGCACCGTCGCTTGCGAGGCGGAGCAGAGCAGGGCATAGGAGCGTGGTCAGGGCTCCGTCGAGACGGTGGCGGTGGTAGTTAGAAGAGGGACAGCAGTTGCCAGTCGGTGAAAGTGAGGCGGATTGGAGGCGACCAACAACCGATAGATCGATTTCACGCCCGCACTCATCCGACGGAGCTGGATGAGGAGAGCCGAGATTGCGAGATTGCACCCACACCCCACCCACCCTACTGGGGGACGAGGACGGAAGAGGGGAGAAAGTGCGCAATCACGAGGGGTGGCGGACACACAGGGAGCGACACCACAACACCACACAACGCACAGCACAACGGTGTGGTGATCGTGGAGGATTGTGGAGATGCCGGGGATCGAACCCGGGGCCTCTCGCATGCGAAGCGAGCGCTCTACCACTGAGCTACATCCCCCTCCCCGCCGCGCGCGTCCGCGTCGCGTCCCGCCACGCCATACCCAAACACCAACCACTCTCACCCGCCACTTTGTGGTCCCCAACTCACTTCCACGTTGATGCATGTATGCCTACATTCCCACGGCTAGGCAGGCAAGCTGGCTGACACCATTGTGATGTGTTGACGGCCGTGGCGATGGTGAGGCGTGGGTGAGGGAAGGCATGAAATGTTGAACACGAGGTGAGTGTTGGTTGAAGGCGAGTGCAGTGCAGTGCAGTGCAGTGCAGTGCAGTGCAGTGCAGACGCGTGCGATGGTGGGGTGGGTGTGTGGGTGAGTGTGGTGAAGAGGGAGGGACATGGCGGTGGAGGCCAGGGCTGGGGTTTGAGAGTGGGAGACGACGCGACGCCTTCGTAGCTCAGGGGTTAGAGCACTGGTCTCGTAAACCAGGGGTCGAGAGTTCGATTCTCTCCGAGGGCAGCAGGGAAGCAGCAAGCGGGTGCGGGTGTTGGCACCGCGCTCACTCTGCATTTGCGTGCCCTCTCCTCGCACCGTTCCTGCTCTACTCTGCTCCAATCCACCCCTTCTCTCTCAGCCCCTTTCGTTTCTTTCGTTTCTTTCGTTTCGCACACACCTCTCACCGTCTCATTGGCGCTATTGGTCGCGGTGGCAATGCACTTTGCACAACTACACAATTGACCCAAAGCATCATCAACGTTAACAGCGACCACTGCAAACTCAGCCACCTCAGTGCACTTGACTGACGCATCACATGCAGGTGCTGCAGTCATTATGAAAGTGGAGGATAGAGTCGACCACAGTTGAGAAGAGGGTAGGAGTGGCGCACGAAAGTGGGGAGGGGGGAGGTGCAAAGGTGACTCGACCCGGGTTCGAACCGGGGACCTTCTGCGTGTAAAGCAGACGTGATAACCACTACACCACCGAGCCGTGAGCCTCGCCTCTCCTACCACTCCACCCTCCCCCTCCTCCTCCCTCTCTCCCTCCCTACCCTGTCCCACGTGCGTCAGGTAGATTTGATGGGTGGTGCCAAAACTCACTTTAAACAGAACAAATCACTGCACTGAGCCACGTAAGCCGCCTCCACTCCGAACTTCATATGCAAGAACACGGCACCGCCTGGCGCTGACCTCCAAACACACATCGCGTGACACAGCCTTCCACCCGAAGAGGCGAGTCAAGAGGCAATGCACACGCATCGCGCATCAAGGACTGCGTGCAAAGAGCGTGGCGACATGGAGATGCCGGGGATCGAACCCGGGGCCTCTCGCATGCAAAGCGAGCGCTCTACCACTGAGCTACATCCCCACCTTCCTACCGCCCCACCTCCACCTTCCGACGGCCCTCGACGCCCCTCCTCTTCCACTTTTCACATCCTCAACTGACCGCATTTCTCCTCCTGCTGCTCTCCTCCACCCCTCCACCCTTCCACCCATCCACCCTCCTTTCTACCCTAAGCATCTGCGTGACCGTACGGAGAAGCACTGGCAAATACTCTCGTCGTGGTTGCGAATTTCAGCAACTATGCTAAGGGAGGCAATGACAATGGCACATGCCAATACGGTTAGTTGGGATGCCATTGGTGTGCAACTGTACTGGAGGCGGGATGGACACGGGGAAGGGAGGGGAGAGGAGGTGTAGGCGTGTGGAAGAGAAGAGAGGAGAAAATGAAGGTTGGGGAGGAGGAGGAGGAGGAGGAGGAGGAGGAGCAAAGAAGTAATAAGTGCGCTAGCCGGGATTCGAACCCGGGTCGCATGCGTGGGAGGCATGCATGATGCCACTACACTACTAGCGCTACAGCGTTCTGCTCCACTACACTCACTACACCCACTGCATCCACCCACCCATACCCTCCCCTCCCCAATGGCCACCTCCTCGCTGCGGTCATTGCCACCACCACCAACGCCGCCGCCGCCGCCGCCGCCGCCGCTCCCACTCGCCGCCTCCTTCGAGTTGCCGAATGCGAGGCTGGAGAGGTTGGATCGGGTGGAGTGGAGTGGAGTGGGGTATAAGGCGAAGAGTGGGAGGGAGGAGTAGTGGGTGGTAGAGACATGCAAGCGCGTGGGATATGTGAATGTGAGAGTGGATGTGGCAGTTGGGTGGATGGATGGGGTAGTGGAGGCGACTGACACGGTCAGTGTGGCCGAGCGGTCTAAGGCGCCAGACTCAAGTGGAAACACTTTCTGGGAATTCTGGTCCTCTGATGAGGGCGTGGGTTCGAATCCCACCGCTGACACCACCTTTTACCACCTCTCCTGCCACCTGTCCATGCCACCGCTGGCACTGGCACCGTCGCTTGCGAGGCGGAGCAGAGCAGGGCATAGGAGCGTGGTCAGGGCTCCGTCGAGACGGTGGCGGTGGTAGTTAGAAGAGGGACAGCAGTTGCCAGTCGGTGAAAGTGAGGCGGATTGGAGGCGACCAACAACCGATAGATCGATTTCACGCCCGCACTCATCCGACGGAGCTGGATGAGGAGAGCCGAGATTGCGAGATTGCACCCCACACCCCACCCACCCTACTGGGGGACAAGGACGGAAGAGGGGAGGAAATGCGCACTCATTGCAGCAAATGCGCGCCTCTTGGCCCTCCTCTGGGCTTGGAGTCCACGGCTAGTGCCGCTTTAGTTGTTAATAGCTTCCCTGTCGATCTCGCGGGCGAGGGAGATGTCGAAGATGAACGTCGATCTCAACCCTTCTGTTACGAGGTACCAAAGGCTCTCCATTCCCTAGCACATATACTTCTTTCACAACGCCGACATTTGCCAGAAACGGCATGGAGCAGGATAAAATCCATCAAAGTCGTCCCGAGGCTCCCCTTAAGTTAAAAGAAGGCGTAGTACTAGGTCAGAATATATATATTCCGGAAACAGAGGACTTGGGTGCTGTTTGCACGGCCCGGAGGTCGACCAACCGGCTAGAACAAGATGGCCACCCAAGTGACCTAAACCGGTAGTTCGAATAAACAAAGTATTACAGTAAAATATGCGGGTTCGATTGCACACGGTTTTTTATATAAGGAGTTCGAAATTCAAATATGCTGTTCTAGCTGTCTTTACGGCACGATGGGAGGCAAGCAGCCTGATAAACTGTTAAACAATGGTGTTATAGTTTGATGTCGGTGGCCTTAGTGTATTTTGGTTGAGGGAAGGTAGGGTTATTTTCGCATTAGTTCTAATTTTTAAATTAATTGCCATTAAGTGTGATGTGGGACCTTTATGGGTGTGAGGTGTTGTTCGCCAGTATTTTTTGTTTAATTGAGGAATAAGATATGTTTTGATAATATATAAAATCAGGAACTTTTAAAATACCTTACTATTTTGTAGTGCTATGTTTAAATTCTCTTTATGCATGCGCTTTTTTTTGTTATTGTGTTATTTATCTGCCATGGCTGTGGGTGAATTTCTTATTTCGTCTGGTTTGTTTGGTATATATCGTACTTTTGAACTATTTTCCTGAATATTGTTAGGATAAGCGCCTAGTTTTGGGCTATGTGAAGCAAAGTGAGGTCCATAACAGGGTAAGTTTGGACCTTATACTTATGTTGTCTCGTTACCGCCTGAATTATTGGTAATATTTTCTAAGGACCTTTGTGTGCTTCGTGGACGCAGCTTTTTTTGCTTACTGTGTATCATTTTTTCTCCTTAATGTGTTGTCTTAGATCTTTGTAAATTAATGATGGCATGTAGTGTTTGTATTTGAGTGCTTTCTTTGCTAATAGATTTTAGAAGAGGAACGTTGTTGGCGTGAGTACAGGAATCGTAAACGTAATAGAGGTAAGCGGTACTCTCGAAAGTCGTCAAAATCATCACCGCCACCATTGCAGTCTCGCAGTGACTCGGCTGAGCGCGAGTGGCGTCGTGAGCGTAAGCGGAAGTTGGAAGAGAATTCTCGAATCACTGCTTCTGCGGCTGCACCCACCACCGCTTTGGACTTTTGGCGCCAAGTCGTTCGTTGCAGTGGTGATGCCGACGGTCGTTGGGGCCATGACGGTTTTAAGGAACTTGAGAAACCTGGTCCCCCTGTCCCCCTATCGATTGATGTGCAGTTGCGATCAAGCGATAATGCTATCTCTACGAAGTTACCTCTTCTTGTTTCGAAATCACATTCTCCCCCTGCTAAAACCTCTGCATCTCCCTCGTCCTCCAGTCCTTCGTCTCGTGTCTCGGAAGGGACCCACAAAAGACGGAAGCAGGGGAAGAAAATGAAAAGTAGGAAAGAGAAAATGAAGAAGATGAAAAGGAGGACAAAGAAGAAGAAGCGTGTTCGCGATCCCTCCTGTTCTTCCTCTTGTCTTAGCAGTGACAGTGATCTTGATGTGGAGTGGGTTGAAAAAAAACCGTGATGTACCTCTTGTTTGTGCATATTTTGTTATTTTTTATTAATGGAATATTTTTTACAGATTGTCACATTTTTATCTATCAGGTCCTTTCTCTGGGCATGCATTTTATGCATTCGTTGTACGCTTTTTCTTCTTCACGACCAAATATTTACTGATCGCACTTTTTTCCCCACCTGCTTAACGTTACCATCGAAATAGTTAAATTGCTTTGCTCATGAGGTGTTTGCAGTTAGCAACTTACCTATTGACTCTAAGGTAACAGTTCCCCGAATGTCACTATTATCTAAGTACCGAATTATTTATTGGTGGTAAACTTTAGTGGCCCGCAGATTCGAGCTTAACAGCCGTGATTTCCGCAAGATATTTGATTAAAAGACTAGAAGCGGAGGCGGGTACGATATCTTGTGGCTAGCGACTAAGGCGATGTACTTTCTTGCCACAATCAGGTGTGTGTATGTGCCGCCTCTTATCTCGTGTTTATTTTGCACTCTGGAATGCAGAGGGTTGGCAAAAAGGGACATTAGTAAAGCTATATTCTAAGCAATAAGGCTTCGCCATTTCTGACGTCGGTCCACGGCAGCGCTGAGCATAAGTGGTCATAGTGACTCACGACACGCGACAGTGGCTTACAATCACTGGGATCTACACCAGGCTTTGACACCTCAGCGAATGAGACGTCTCAGGCTTCCTAGAGTCATTTTTTGCCACAGAACCTCAGCAACACAGAAGGCTGATCATGGGACCAGCTAACGACCGAATCTTAGGGTCTTCTTGAGGTTGCGTGCTTGCATGAGTTGACACTGAACCACAGGAGCGACCTACGCCATCCCGGCAAATCAGATGCACCTAACCTACGGCCGAGCAGCATAACCACAACTGGGACGGGGAGGGGAACCTGGCATCGAAGTGTCCCAAAAGCCAATAATCTGAATAGAGGATGAGCATACCACACTGGACAGAGACACCAAACTTATAAGCAGATACCAAATGCAGACACGGTCAACTGTGAACGACACAAGTTAGCCTTATTGATCTAAGAGAGGACCAATGTTCGAATTTCCCAAATAAAGAAACTGCCACATTCGTCCAATGCATTAAAATTCACTCCGAATGAGCTACTCACAGTAGGTATCATGGGCCCAACAAAAGACAATTCAAGGCCACAAAGTAAAGCGACCATGAAATAGGTCTTCTGAAAGTCAAAGTAAGCCCTTCAAAACTAAGCACCGGGGTTAATTGAAGCAAACTCCTCAAGGGCGAGTCGCAGAAGGGTGAGGTCGACACCGTTGCGAACAAGAACAGAATGAACCCCGAGGTTACCCACTTCACGGATGTTGAATGAGAGATCGTCAAAGAAGAGCATTTGGTCGAAGGGAAGGCCAGACTTTTGGGCGAGTCTAGGAAAGGGATTTATATGGAAAGAGGCAACTTACGTCTTAAAGTGCTTAGTCTTGGATACGGGGTATATTTCTACGTAGTCAAAGTACTTGTCCCACCCGAAGAGCTTTATCAGCTTGTGACCCACCCTCGGTGAACTTGTCCTAAAAACAGTACCACATTAGCCAATCAGCCAGCCAACTCATCAGCTCACAAAACCGTCAATAGAAACTCACATTGAGGCAACGCCCAGTTTTACATCGGGCTCCTCCTTGATTCGGCGCAAGACAGTTTCAGAGTGAGGATATGGTTTAACCGGCATATTGAAACCGTCATAAACAGTCCCATCTCTAGACAAACAGTTTTACGAACAATTTCTGGCTGTAATTACTTCTCATACAGTTTTGAGCCGTAGTAATCATCACAGTCAAAGGGCCACAATGTGCAGTCTGAAATGAAACAAAGCGAAGGGACACAAATGAAACTTAGATGGGACAATTCAGACATGGATCACGCATTATACATCCTACGACACTACCTGACCGATCAAAAGACAAGTTATCCAAAATGCAAGTTACCCAGGTCAAATACGATTAATCCCGGTTTACGTGACAAGGTTGAAAAAACCATCCTCACACTAAGACATCTTACTGAAAAGTGCGCCTGCAGAATGGGTAACTTAAATACGGAAGCATTGTAAGATTTTCTGAAGTGAAGGTGACTTTTAATAGAAAATTTTAGCCGTGAAACTAGACGATATATTTTTGTGGTTTTCTCATGGATAATACAATAACGAACACAGAAGAAATAAAAATCGCAAAAAAAATTAATTTTTATTGACACTACATGATAAGGGTCAGTTTGGCTTGCAGTATTTGTGATTTGTCACGTGCATAAAAAGTAAATGTAAGCTCTCAGTAGTTATGCGGTGGCGCTGTTGCACCTACTCAGGGTGACTTCGAGCCCCCATTGTCGCGTTTTATCCTGGTACAAATGTGTAGGAAAGCAAAAAAGGGAGTAGAACCAAGCAAAATACAGCAAAATTGAATGGAAAAATCACTTAGCGATGCATCTTAAATTAATTTAGGCTGAGCGATTGCTATTTTTTTATGTAATTAAAGATATTACAGTCTAGATGGGCGCTAACGTGCTATAACCTAAGACCGTCCTAAAATCGTGGATAAATTGCATGATTTCTGCATCAGATTGATTATGCTAGCTGATCAAATAAATTTTCATCCACTTCGACTAGAAATCGTTGCTTTCGTTAATATTAAATACACATTGGAAGTATTCATAAACAATACTGCTCTTTTAGCATAGGTATAATATTGAGGACATCCATAAAGGAATTAACATGCACCGACGGAAGAGCAGATAATCAGTTTGCTTTGTGGGCGCTATAAAGCATCGCTGATGTTGATACTTCGAGCAATAAGCTAATGCTGAGCGATGAAATTCTCCCGAATGTTCGCATCCACTTAATGCCCTTTGAGAAATGGTTGCAAGCTTGGCCTCTAATAAACTTTCCTTTTATTACAAAAGCAAATATGCTGTACGCCACTCCCATGAGAATAAATTAGAATTTTCTTTTCATCTAAGCAATGCAACGCCCATTTGCATGGACACAAATACTTCCATGAGTTCATTGCACTCGGGTTCGTTGTTATCGAGTGACCCAGTTATTCTCTGAAGCCGTCGTATATTACGTCAGTTAAAAATGGCGGTCCCATATTTGCGCCCCAACGAGTAAGGAGACTATGAGAGCCAATGAATGTTATTGAAATTAAAAGTTGGAAGAGCCAATGCATTTAATTACTTCATTACACTTACAGAAGCTGTCATTCACCTACCCCAAAAGTTTCATCAATCCTTTCATTTGCTCTCAAAATAAAATAACATATTTACCTTGCTCCTCTTTTAGTCTAGACCCCTTCAGGCATAGAGGAAAAATCTCTTTTTTGTTTTTTTTTGGAAAATTTTGTAAAAGTCTGGGTCAAAATTGTAAGTACACTCGCAGCAAGAGGAATCATAACTGAATTTCGTGCAAGAATATTTTAATAGAGCAACATAAAATTACAAACGCTAGATTAAATATTCAATAGGCGAAAAGTGTGTTTTTTATGCCTAAATACCACCATTACTGAACCGTAGAAGTTCTTCCTGGTGACAGCCAAACTATGCCAAGAAACACCATTCCACCAAGGTGGTGGTTGGAGATCGCTGTGGCTCTCCCCACCGCTTTCATCTCGCGTTGGTTGAAACTAACAAACAGCTAAGAAATTATAAGTCACTTAATCGTCGAGTCAGAGAGGCGCCTCATGGATTGCGTTAGTTAACAAAGTCCTTTACTTTTCGACCTGTACTGTGAGAAATCACTAGCTTTGTGATACTCAAGGCCGACCAAATTTCTTTGGCCCAAATCACAAGTCGTAGCAATAATTATCCAAAAGCATAGTCATTTTTATGGGATTTACAGGGCTACTACACAGTTACCACTTCCTTTTGCTACCTTACCCCAACTTCGGTACTATCCACTTGACCAAGATAGCCTTCTTTTAACTTCTCTTGGGCAAAAGTACATTTGTTTGCAATGCACAAAAAAACCTCCTTTGAATAGGAAAAGTTATGGAGTCGTTTATATTACCCCCTGCTTTAACCGACGATAGGGGTTCCACAGGCACTGAAGCCATACTAAGCCGCATTTAATGCGTGACACACGCGATGTTTGGAAGGAGAAGTCACAGAACTTTCATGTTTAATTCCACCTCAAAGCACAATGTTACTTCATGCGAATAACCAAATAAAGAGATGGGACAAAATTGAATATAAAGGCGCACACAATACTTGCATAGGCATCGTGCTTTGCGATTGGTAATGTCTAATACCGTCCATGAACACAACAAGCTTAATGTTCACTCATTAATTAGAGGAGGAGAACGCCTTTTACATTTAAGTTATTACACCAAATCCTGCATTGCACGTCGTAAGAATGGAACAAGTGCATAGGAGTTTGTTTTAATAGAATAAAAGAGAGTCGTTGTGAACGTGCTCCAGCGAACATCTCGTCGGACTCCTAAGTCTCAGAAGGTTTAATCACTGCCTTTGTAGAGCAGCTACTTATCTGTGCCTGTGACATTTTAGCCCTACAAATAGTTCCTTCAAAGTGGAATCTTTCACCAGCATTTTAGGAAGGACTTCGGTACAAAGGACTTTACATTCGGAGCATACGCAATCACAAGCAAGTAACAGTCCTTCACTGTTGTGAACTTACTATTCCAGTTTCTAATCCATTTCGCGGTTAATTAGGAGTACTATGCATGCATTTAACTTCACCAAGCTTTCTGGCCTTGAAGATTCCATCCCTGTCCCAGTGCCTCGGGTTCCCATTTCCTTTTGACGATTCCAGCCCTCCTTACACAAACAGTACAGCTGGAGAAATAAAAACGCTCCGTGGTGAAGCCAAATACTGGCAATATACCTGCAGATGAGACAGAACAATGAGTGGAATAACTAGAAAATTAAAACGATGAGATGATTTTCCATTAAAGAGACGCGGAACAACGATGCTGAACAGTCCTATGCTTCTAGCCCCCACAACCACAAAAAATTTCTCCAAAAAAGCAAATTCTTGGAAAACTACATGATCAAACTCCTCTCTCTATCAGCAAAAAGCTGGCAGGACTAAAAGTGGCGACTGGAGGACAGCTTTGTGACAATTACATCGGTATTGTCATGAAAGGCATTTCTGAGGAATGCAAGAATTGGAGCCGAGACATACTGCATTTATGTTTCTACGCATTGCTTTGAGTTTTAAGGGGAAAAAGCCAACACACTTTGTTACAATTTCCTAGTGGAGGGACAATTAAATTGTGCCTGCAATCAACTTTCAAAGTGAATGCCTAGGCTAAGCCGCCTCAATGCCTACAAGCCATAGATTAGGCAGCAATAAAAGTCACAAACTATGAAATGTATATTCAACAAATCTCTAGGCGCCACGCCAAAACCTTGGCTTGATTTTAATCAAAAAAGGTCTCTGTCGGGATCTCCTCATTTTTTAAATAAAAAACACATTTTGCTGTGAGAATGGAACTGTTGCAAGAACTGCAGGGACGACAGAGTCAGCGCTGGACTTAAGTGGTGCCTAGCAAATATAATCAGTAGGCCCATGAAGGAGACTGTTCAAAGGCAGAATAAGGGCGTTTGATTTTAGGACTCAACAATTAATTCCGCTCTTAAGTGGAGTTGTCGGATAACCATAAAGATTTCATCGAGTAAATAATGCTTGAGCCATTTTTTATGACGATATAAAAATACATTATCGAAATGAGATTGAGACTCAGAAAATGCTGGTAATTTCGTCCTCCCAAATTGACAACCCAACTCATAATGCAAAATTGTGAAATAGGATGCACAATAAGTGTTGGAATCTGACTTCAACAATGTAACTTTTTACAGTACAGAGTGAGATATCGATGGGGTCGGAGTTCCTCTTATCGGAGGTCCAAACCTCACTATATTCACTGAGAGCTCAATTAATTATGCTACAAATTGGTGCAGCATACTTCGTGTTTGTCTAAATACCGGGGTTTTTTTTTAAATGGAAAATAAGACCCGCGTAAACACTGTAGTGCCGAGACACACAGTGCCGGAACTTCTCAGTGACCAATGCACTGCATCGGCGGCATCCATCACAAGGTACCCGGTGTTGTAAGAAAAACACCCACGAATCAGTCATACCAATTACTGAATCAGTGTACATTTGAGAAGATACTTGACTGCAATATGACTGATTCTTCTTGGCAATTCTACTAGACCTGGAGTTGCTTTCTCTGTGGGAACGGGAGATGGAGAATGTGCTGGAACACTAACATTAAAGAAGAGCCAAATAATAAAGGACAGAATTTAACAGAGTTCCACGATGGTAAGATTTTGTGCCTATTTCTTCTTGCCACTTTGCGTTCACTTCAGTGGTAGCTAGTAGGAAAGTAGAGGAGGTACAACGATGTCGCTGGAGTGACAGATAACTTCATGACAAGCTTTTCTGGATGGTTCAAGGCTAGCTTTCCTACATACCACGGGACTGGGGCAATTGCCAAAGGAGGTCGGAAATTCCGATCTGCCTGCTAAAGGCCGCCACCATTTGCACATCTACCACCCCGCTAAGGTTTTTCACCCAGCTATAGAAATCAAGATACCTGTCCTGTGAGCTAAAACTTTTCTTGCGCTACCACCAGCGTAAATCCTCGAGACTTCCAATGACGGCTAAGGCATAATACTCGAGCAGATTATGCATGTCGACGTACAGAAGGGTTTGGGGCTACCAGTATGGTCCGAAAGCCAGTCCACCCATTGAAGGTGCAATGACGAGGCTTCTGAGTAGTCTTTTTACTAAAACGGAGGACTAAACAAACGACTAACACATTACGTGCTGATTATAAGCGGTACTGCTACTTATGGCTTCGTTAAAGTAATATGATTATTGTTACTACTTAAAACATTACAATGAGTAGTAATACCCTTCGATTTTTAACCCCATTTTACGATGTTTATGCGTCATTCACACTGTAGAGGCTGCGAATGAGCAAGGTGAAATTGTATAGGACCTTAAAAGCCAAATGGACATTTGCTAGTAGATTTAAGAAGAGGTAATTTCGATACGAACCTGTGAACGATGGCACAATTATTGAGGAGAGACAAGAGACGAATAAAAATCGTGCAATCATGGAGAGAGCACAGTCAAGACGTCGGCTTTTACCATCTAGTTTCTATTACCTTCATTATTTCACAAAACCTATTTGTATATAAAGCAGTGCCATGAAGTTGTTATACTTCACCAAAATTTCTTAAACCCATTGTGAGGCAGCCTGTTTAGTTTGAAGGCTAGTAAGGCAGAATTGAATCTGTTGAATGACATACCTAAACGTGACTAACATACTTCCCTAAGTTCTGTCTTCCAAGACAATGTAGATATCAATCTAACGAGAGCATAGGCTGATGCCACTATTTTAATTCTGCTTGGAAGGGAAAAGAGTGCATTTATCCTAAGTCCAAGCATGGTTCACCATTCACCTCACAAAATAATTCTCTCATGCAAATGAAACAGGAAATATAAACGTGTTAAGCAATGAGCGAATCAAAGAAACAAGAAAAAGCCATTTACTTTTTTTAACCCTACAAATAAGAAAGGGAAAGTCACCGGACTCCCAATCATTGAGAGTGCTTGATGCGAGCAAAAAACTGTCGAAAATTTTCGAAAGTAGGTAGGTCCTCGGAGCAATTTGTTAAAGAAATCTTGATTCCTTGTCCAAGTTATCTATCCGTTACATTATTGGGCTAGGGTGAGTGGAGAAAATTCACCCATCTCATGCAGAGCTTAATTTGATATATGGCCAGCAGGATTCCGACCACTCCGAATTTAACATGAATCAGCGGTAGATTTGTTAATAGCATATTTTGGATTTTAAATTTCCGACTCCAGGGACCAATGAGTCCAATGAGGTCAAACGGCCCTGCAGTGGCCATTAAGCCGCCCGCTCAAGCTAAATTAAGGCGGACCTAGGCTACCCCTATGCCTATGCTGGACCTACCATAAACAAGGGGAGGGGGAATTAAAGGTGAACTAAACCTTCTCCAGTTAAAATGTCACATCAGCCCGCTTAATGTGATTAGTCTCATCTATTAATTACGACTAAATGTCTCCTAGTCTAATTTAATTGACATTAATATTTAATTTAAGGAGAAGAGGTATTAAGTAATGGAATATGCTTGCCACTGAACTTTCTTTACAAATGAAGATGCAAGCATGCACCGGTATTGCCATTCCAACCGAGTGATTTAAAACACTGTCCAACTAGGGCAAAACTAGACAATTTCAAGGTTAATTGAAGTAAAAATTATGAAGAACACATAAACAAAAGAAACAGAAACGGTAAAGACGTTTGTTTAATGCTAGTATTAAATATTTGACCTAGTAACCTTGACCGCATTAATTTCGCGGCTGTTGGTACATGATCGTAACCGCCTAGTGCCTCTGCAGATTAATTATAAACCTTGCAAAATGGTATGCCTTGCTAAACCCAGAGGATAATCTAAAGGGTGCTGCATTAGTGGGAGTGGTGGGCCAATTTTGTCTACTCTCTCGAAGCTCCCTAGTTTGTGGTCTGGTTGGCGTTCCCGAACAGCACGACTAGGGACGCCCAATGTGCTATCGAAGTCAGATTAAATTCTGGTCATAATGTCAGTGAGAAACAAGATAAAGACAAGTGAAAGAACTGCTTGAGATGTTACGATTTGAGAAAATGTCATCCTTGAATTGGTATATGTTTCTACGGGGAGCGATTAGGGTAGGGGAAGTGACAGCTATAAAACTTAACCACAAATGACACAAGTAGCAATCTCCCAAAGAGCCAAATTAATTGCCACCTTCGTTTCAGATTTGTGGTTGAGTGTAATAAAAAGGACTTACTCTTTATAGTCGAGGAGGAAGAGTGGTCCTGGGAAGAGTGAAGGCTATGCCACAAAAACTCGGTTTGATTTTATTATCACTTAATTGGACCGACTCATCAACCTACGCGATTTTGATCATTGCCCCGGTGTCATGGCAGTAGCTTTGCAGACTCATTTTATAAGAAAGTTTTTTACAATGAGCCAGTAAAGATAAAAAGTGGACCTCCATTTTAGCCCAAAATCGGTGTTGACAAATGCAGTTCTTTTATTGAGGTATAAAAGGAAGTTAAATAATTGCTTGAAGGTTTCAAATAGGAATGCAGTTTAGCGCCCTGAAATTTACGAAATGTGTGTTTAAAAATCCCATTTGGAATGCCTAGACAAAGCGGTCTCATTCTTAAGAAAGAATTTGGATTTCATTAACATTAGCTTGATAAATATTAATTGGGGAGTGGAAAACACAAGAATATTACAATACCATAATTCAACATAGAATTGTAATTTTTGATGTTTTTATAAACACTATGGCTGTGTTTTAAAAGATGGTCATGAGTTTCCGGTTTCATGGTTTCCTGTTTGATGACAGAAATGTGATTTCACGTGCAAAAATCACCTCTTTTGATGGGACAAGGAGTCACAAAAGTGGTAAAATTTCTCCAAAAATTCTCATTTTCTCTGCGAGGCAGGTAAAAATTTGTAAGATTAAATCTTTTTATCACAGATTGATCGTCTTATTGAAATGTTCTTCCCACTAACCCACTTACCTACCCATTGACTCGCTCCTTCTTTCCGTTCCAGTTTATTCCTCCCCTTGGCCTTCTAGCGCTCATCGGACTGATTTTTCTTATCACAATGGGTCTTTTGGCTAGCATTCGTGAAACGATGCAATTGTGGAAGAGTTAAGTGAAACTTTTGAGAAAAATCAACAGTTGCTGATAAGAACTGGACCGTATAAGACTTAGTTTTTCCCATTAAATTATTGAAATTACTACAAATTTAAGGCGCATGCTGGTATAAAGGTGAGGGTTCTGCATTGATCAGGCAGTTGATGTGATACATGCCATCAGACGAGTGGCGACTAAAAGCATGCGCCTCACGATGGATCCGCCACCGTTGGTCCGACCGCGGGGAAAAGATATCCCGAAAACGCTGAATCATAGTACCCACACATTTTTATTTACACGCTACCAAATAAAGCTTATCCGCCCCCATCTCGTCTGCTCTTTCCAAGAGTATGAAAGCCAAGGTAGAAGAAAGAAAAAATACGATAAGATCGTAATGAAGAAATTACTTAACTGCGTATAGATGTGATGCCCCAGGGGCGTGTTCAAAAAGTACTTTGGTCAGGAGCATGAACTCGCTTCGAATCCGGAGGGACAAATAGAAGAGGTCACCTTCAGAACAATTTGAGCTTCGCAGTTTTGCTTTACACTGTAGGATCTTTGAAAAGTTAGAGAATGTGGAGTTTAAGCAAGTAAATTAAAATAATGTCCTTCCAGACTGCGATACCAGCCCTTAACTCCCATCTTATTGCTTCCCATCGTTTTGCAGGACCATTCAAAGTTTATGTCCTGCGATTCAAGGAAAAGCTTCAATGAATCTCATAAAAAACTTGGTTACAGTAGTTTAATCTACCCAAAACTATGCCTGTGCAAAAAAGTTAATAGTTTCTACCAAAACACGAATAAGTATCCATCGTCCACTAAAATACTGCAAGATCCATCCAAATTGCTCGATTTTCTGCTACAAAGTTGATAGCCCACTGGGTAATCGAGATTCCGAAGACGCAGCTCCATACCTTCAACATATTATGGGGTAAATAGGCAACAGAAACTGATTCAACACAAATTCTTACGTGAAGTCCTCAAGTCCCTGCACGCCTACGCATTTAACTTCAGAGAAAACAATCTACTGATTGAAACAAAGCACTTGCAAATGTATGTTTATTACATTCAGAGAACTGCTTTCAAACGTGACAGCTGTGCCCCTCAACCTATCCTTTAAGGGTATGTAAAAGGAGGTGAACGAGGGAAACACCCAACTTATTATAAGGAAAGCCTGTTTTTTGGTGGAAAAACACTCTCTCGTAAATAAAAACATAGATTCTCAATTGGCATTTTGTAGAAAGTGCTAGCGTCTAAAGTTGCAGCAAAACTGTCAAAAATTTTAAAGGTATTCAGTTAGCTCAAGAAGTAATAACCTATCTTTCCCCTGTGAGTTGTTATTTTTCCTATTTTTCAACAAGTTTGAAACTCCTATAATCTCTGTAGTCTTCCGCCCTAGTACGCGCAATATCAGAATGAGAGAATGGCCAAAATAGAGCAAGATATATTTTTTAATAGGCGGAAAGCTTTTTTAGGTGACATATTAGTAAGCTATAGCCGCCAAAGGCTATATATTTAACTTTAGGATTATGTAGCCTTAATTGGACTCAGCTTTTTAATTGAGAAATGGCCACTTATCTGTGGAATGAAATGCTTCAAAATAAAATACGTCTCTAGTAACTAGCCCCGAAACCTCCGACCAAAATGTGTGAGGTGCCACAAACCCATGTCAAACAGAATTTGTCATTCAGTCTGGAGTGCAGCTAATGGAAGGAGAGGACTCAAGACTATTGTAGTCAGAGTAAGGAACGTGCAGACCTTAATTTTAAGCATTATTATCTTTTTTTTATAAATCCCAACTGAAGACTATCTGCGAAATCATGTGTTCCATGATGCTATTGTTTTAAAGCTGGGGGAAGGTGGGGACCAGAAGTAGACCAGAGAGGAAAATAATGGGAAGGGAAGAAAAGGAGAGAGAAAGTGGAAGGGGAGGAATAAAACAGTAAAAGTTGGGAAATTTTTGTAAGTGGTACGATTTAGTAAGACTCCTCTCTCCGCTCTACCCTATGAATCCGCGCCTCTTCTGCAGTCCGGCGCCACGTTTGCCAATGAAGCCCCGACGTTTTGAAATTTCTGAAAGGAAATATTCATCATGTTTCATAAGGGGTATCAAAACTAACCAAGGACTGTGGGCATTACAGCAGTGACAACATGTGCTAGATGTGTTGTAATGTAGTCGCCCATAAATTTGACTGACATCCACGGAATCATCTTTCAGAACCTCTTCTCACTTAAATAACTCTAGGCAACTTCATAAGTAGGGTCATTTTTCGTAGCTAACAAAAAGTGAGGAAAAATACATGTTATTGTTCTCTAAGAGCTCAAAAAGGACGCAATACGTCGTCTCCAGGGGATCAAATTAAATTATGTAACAAATTCTGCACCCCAAAGGCCTTTTTTCGTTAATTACCTATTCTGGTTCTAAGCTGCTGTGGCAATGAAGTGGTCTTGTTTACACCAGCAAGGCGTCATTACCTTTGCTTTACTGCATGCCTTCAGCGAAAGAACGAATGCAGCAACCTCTAAGGTAGAGCAATTTTTTTTTTAGTTAGGATCTATAACCATTTGTTAGGCTTAAAAGCCAAAAGCCGCATTTTGAACCTACTAATTATAATTACAGATGTGAAGGAGTCAGGCATGACAGAATTCGAATTTCAAGTTAAAGGTGTTCAAAATTCTTAAGGAAGAAAATGGGATTTAAACTTGTAGTTAATAACGCTATTTTTACTTTAGTTTAAAGGGAAAGAATGCACATTTTCGTAATACAACTACAACAACAACAAATACACGAGGGGGGAGGGGGGTTAACATTTTGACAGCCAGTGAGCTGACAACCTAATCATCCGTCGAATTTCAATTTTGCTGACACGCGAAAAACGTCTCAACTACTACTTGACAACATCCTCCGAAATGTTTTCGCTATCTACGGTCAACTTTTAATTGAGACCAAACTTACGTGAAAACAATTCCTCCTCTTCCAGAATGTTTTGCAGACAGGTGTTTTGGATTTCTTGGGAGCCCAGACAGGCTGATCTTGGATATGCCTCCTCACAAGCCCTAAAATAAACGCAAGTTTTTCGCCACTAAGACGCAGTTTAAGGAGCAGTAAGTTGCAGCACCAGGGTAGAGTTAAGTGATGGGTAAAAAGGAGCTTCTTCAGTGGTTTTCAGCTGACCTGCAAACGAGGAGGGAGATGAGATCCTCTACATCGGGTGGGACAACACTCGAAGATTGAGAGCAGAAGATCATAGCCATGAAAACAACGAAGCACAGCTGTTTTACCCTGCAAGACCAAACATAAATGGACAAATTTATCGTGTCTATAACATAAATGTGGCATTTGAAAGACACCATTTTCGGTCTGGAAACGGTCCAAAAGGCCGTCATAAGTGCAAAGTGCGGGGGGATTCTCTTCAAACATTTTCAATTCTTGGGTTCAAATAAGTTTTACGCAAATGAAAAAAATCTTGCTGCCACAGCATTCTGATCCTCGCACTCCTTTCGAAAAGCCATCGGCCCTTCTGCTTAGCTGGAACCATGTTCGAGAGAGGGTGACTACTTTTAGCTTCTAAATGAACGAGACAGTAGGGATTTATAATCCCCCTTGCATAGAAAAGACTACCAATCTAACCACGTCTCTCTAATCCAGATTGAAAATCACTCCAAGTGTTGCCAGGAGTTTCTCCAGATTTCGCCTCATTACATCTTTGATAAAAATTGAAAAATGCATGTAATCCTAGTTCTGCCTCTCTCTTTTACTTCAGGTCATATGATCACGGTGAATCATCATTCATTCTCCTATCATGCGGGTGTTTGTTGATCATATGAGAGAATAGCTTTATTTCTCGAAGGCAAACAACTTCACCGCTCCTAACTGTCCGACATCTTTCGGTATCAGTGTGTGATGGAAGGGGCGATGAAACATTTGTGCCACTGATGAGTGTCAACAAGGTTACGAATGAAGGATACAGGAAAGTAAAAACAGATTTTCTGAGAAGCCTACCAATGACCACACTCCTCCTCCCTCCATACTTCCAGAGGGAGCTAACCATGGTCATCTTCTGGAAGGCAAACTTTTTGATAGAATATGACGAGTGAGACTTTACAAAGCCTAGAAAATTCTGCAAATTACCCTTGAATGATTCTTAAATGCAAGTCCAAAATTATCAATAGGGTAAGACGATCTAAAAGTGAACCGCCTTTCCTCTTGTCCAATTACCTGGGGCTGCCTTAATGGCTATCTAGTCCAAAACTCCCATGGGTGAAAGTGAATAAATGAATTAATTTTGTTATTTTCGCCAGAGTAGTTTCAGGAGATAAAGTCAATTTCATTTGTGCCTAGGCGTGTAGATCTGATGAAGCTTTGCCATAACCCCATTAGCCGTTACCTTTGAGGGTGGACACGAAACAATGTACTAAGTAAACCGCATAGAAAAAGTGATGAACCGCAGTAAACTTTGAAATTGGGCTTTAATTCAATTCAAAAGATTGTCAAATTGGTCACAAGGTTGAAAAAGGTCTTTTGTGTGTTGAGTAAAAAGTTTTACCGCTTTTGTAGTGCAACAAAGCATCCATAAAGTCTTATGAGTTAGATAAAGCGTTACTATTGGTTCCGAATTATTGCAATTTACGGCTTCTTAAACTACCAAGAGATCTGCCCGAGTGATTGTACAAGGCTGCACAAAATTTTGTTTTCTCTGCAGCTGCACAGCAATAATCAAAGTAAAAAACTTATATTAACTTGATAGAAGATCAAACATTAAATCAACGCAGCAAGGAAGGCATCAGAGAGGTCCTAAACTCAAGCCCCATTCTATTCTCGGCTTCAATACGCTACTAACTTAAGCGTGATACGTAAAATAAAGGTAGTAGGCAGGTGGCCTGGCAGATAGCTAAAGTTGTAGCAAATGAAACGTCCATAAACTTACATGATTTTTGTGATGACCGATACTATTGCGAACTGACAAAGGAAAGGCTGGGTTTTATACAAGACGAATAACCAATAAATGATCGCTTGGTATGAGGGAGACGATCCGATTGGAAGACAGAGCAAGTCGGTGTTTAGGGCAACATTTTATACAAAACAACAATTTAATAGTTTAAGGATGGCGTTTTTCGTTATTAGAGTATATTACCTTGTCCATATGAGTTGGGTATCCCATGATATCATCACCCTAGTGCCAACGAAAAGTCAATCTTAGGAAAGAAACACAATCATAATAAGATGTTTTACAACGATTACCGCAATTGTATTGGCATAATACTTTATCCAACTGTATGCTGAACCAAACGTGTAGTTGAGTCGCCAGTGAATCATTTTGGATCCGCGGCGTATTCCTCGGAGCCATGTTGATGGCTTACCAACTCCTCTGTGTGTTATTAATATACGTGTTCCCCCATACCAATTTGGGTTAACAGGACCCCCGGGAATACTCGAGACACTGCAGAGGCTTCGGTGTCTCAAATGAGCCTGCCAAATTCATTAACTTTCCTATGTAACGCTGAATGAGACTGTTTAAAATCTACGACTCAATCGAAGGGATTTGGGGTAATGTACTAAAGGCAAAGAATCAACATCTAAGCGGAAAATATTCTAGCATAAATTCTGCTGCTTAGCACAAATATCTTATCGTGACAATAATTAATAACTTGAGGGTGGTTCGCTTCGAAATAAGACGCATCAGTCTAAGATACCAACAAATAGGACGAGTCTGCATCAGCATACAGCTGTTGACTTGTGGGTTGGATTTAGTTTATCTACTAGTAGCACAGAAAACGTAAGATCTTAAGATCGGAATACATGAATTCGAACCGTATTTAAGCTTCAGCGCTGCACAATGGCCTAGCCAAAGAGATCAGGGTGTAATTTTAACACGAAGGAAGCAACAGGAATAGGTAATGCCTTTCCCTTTTCAGTGCAGCTCTTTCTGCGACATAGTTTGCCCCTAAATGCCAATGAAGACGACCACAAAGAAAGCTTAATTCAACGTGAGACTTGTGTGTCTATGGCCGAATGGCTGAGCATATGTTGAGGACGACAAATTGAGTTTGACGTTAAGACAGTTCTTTGTCATATTCTTGCATTAATCTCCAATTTTAACTGGAGTATAGGGAAAAAATAGTCAGAAATCATTTTTTATTGGCCATTCTGTAGCTCTAAAATGGTTCAATTTGTATTATCCACTTTCGTAAAAATTCACTGTCAATAGTGCTGCCCGGCTCCCCGTGCTTAGATTGACAGACAAACGACAGACCTTGTAATATTTGCGTCATTCGGGTATTCTGTTTCTGACTGCAGAGTCCTTAAACTTTTCCACAGACATATGTAAATTAGAAGCCGTTGTTCATAAGTTACCTCATTACCGCACGCTACTTCATGCTTACACCCACTTCCCTTATTTTATGTCTCCCCATTGTCTGATCAGGCGTACGACGTAGAGTGAGCGTCGAAAGCACGATCTCACTACGGTAGTAGCTCCAATTTTTAGATGCATTAGTAAAATTAGGAGCTTCGCCTAAATTTGAATGATTTGTGGACCAAAAAACTATCGAAAAATTCAGATGAATAATGCCAATCTTAAAATGTTTTACTTAATTAAATAATTAGTAGTAAAAACATCACGACACAACCTTAACAACGCAGTAAGGAAATATCATCACTAGTCGCTTACATTTAGCACCACATATGGACTTTTTTTAATGGAAGGCGCATAAAATGTGAAATCCTTTAAATTCTGGTTATCATTCAATCCAATCCTTCCCTATTAGTTGCTAGCAGCCTTCCTCCAGTGGAGACATTCACTTAGGATGCTGCACGCCAACTGCGCTGATTAGTTCGTGTAAACAAAAATAAGCAGCCATAAAAGTTAGAGTTTCCACCTCTAGACTAGACCAAAGTCCAAGGTTGTTTTTTTCCACAAGGGTGACAATTCGTAGAATCGACATATCAGTCCACACACTCAGCAAAAGAAAAAAAGATGTTTAGAGATTCTTTAAATGCTTTTACTCCACAATGACTTGTTTTGAAAAACGAAACAATTTTTACAATTTCCTTATGGTTTGTAGTTGAATTTAACTTCCTATTTGATGTAGGCAATGAAAGTAATTGGCAAATGCGCTAACCTTTGACTTTTCAAATTCCAGTACACAAAGTAGGAACAAACAACACAACTGTGGCGATTGCTGTAAGTTTGGCGCGGGAATACTAAACGTCTTGACAAATCTATTTTGGTGTATAGATGTCCAGACTTAGGAAAAATTTATAAATAAATTAATTATTGCCATCTCAAAAATCTCTTTGAATAGCACCTTAAGGTCAAGGTCGGTGTTATCCATCCGGTCCGGTGCTGGTAAAGGCTAAAATTCATAGCCTAATGGAAGTATTGGGCTACGGGTGGAGAACTAGGGGAAAAGGGATGGACGATGCATTGACTGGCACTGATCATGCCGGAGAACTCCCCACATTCATATGCAAAGGGCATCACAGGTAACACTGGACACTACCCATTTAAAACGCCGCCTGGTAGATAGATCACATTAAAATTAACTGTGTGTCATACTGTAGCAATTTGAGTCTCCCTAAAAGGCGTGATCAGCCACGGTGGAACAGAAGAATCTGGAATGCCCACGTACTAAAGATAGGAAAGGTGGGGGGTATGTTCCGAAGGCCGACCTGCAAAATCTGGGCTCGGATGGGCCGCCATGCCATCTTTGAATGCCCTTAACCTAATTCATTGTCGTGAATTTGCAATGCTAGGGCTAAGGAGGTGAAACTTTCTGTTCTTGGGTGGATAAGAAGCATTATACAAATGGATTAGATCATTCCATTGCGCACTTATGGATGGAAATTTAGTACTTAACTTTGACAAAATACAAGTTCATTCACATCAAATTTAGGAACCGAATTTTATTTTCATCCATGCTCAACGGTTCCTATAAATCTTTCATGTAGCTGGGAGAAATCGCAAATCACGAATGTTGGCAGCATTAATTATTCCTTTCCCTCCTAATCCAAGCATAAACTGCTACATTCAGGAACAAAGAGTGGTTCTTGCATAGTGGAGCAGATTTTCCCATCCGAAACACCAAATTTTCACCCACTCCTTGCTGTTACTGTATTTTACACATCTCATCCGTTTCTAGGTCATGCATGATCCCTGAAAGCTGAAGTGTGGCCTTGGCCTTTCACCGATTCACAAACTCGGGATTTGCCAACAGATGCGTTGCAGAAGGAAATAAAGCCATCTTTAGAAAGTCACTTCTTAACAGATAGAAATTGCTACATATGACACACTTTTTTCTCAAGAAAGATGTGCCGACAATTGCGTTTCCGAAATCACTCAGGTTTACCAAGTTCTGAGATTTCGTGGTTACAGAAAGTGTTGTTAACTGGTTCCGGGATAGAGTAAAAGGATACTTTGGCCTCGACAGTTTTGTCATTGACTCAAGGTCATTATAATGGTTTTCCGTCTTATTTTTAGAGTATAGTTTTGGAGGAGCCGCTCCAAGTTGTGCTTTGTTTAAAAACTCACAATTCGCCTCGTAACCTGTGTTTCTCTGATTAAATATATGTTTTTGTTTTAGTAAAATACCTAAAATTCGATTACACCCTGTCAGTCGACTTCATTCACACTTTTCCGTCACAAGAGGAGGACACCTTTGGAATCACTTGGTTGTTGACATATTTTTTACTCAAAGGTTTTCTGGCTTACAATGAGCTTTCTCAAGCGTTTTTTTTTTCGAATCAGTTTCCAAGTCTCTGGCAAGTAAGGGGAGTTTTGTATGGGTAGTAATTAGCCTTACAATTGACAGAGTTTCCAAATCCAAACAAGTGCCAGATGAGTTTGCTTAAATAAAAATTTGAAATCAAAATTTTTCGGCCTTTTCGGGTCTCAGAAGCCATTTTAAGGTGACTCAAGTCTTTTATGGGCATTAATATCAGTAGCCAGCAACGTTTTAGCGCTTCAGGTCTTCTCGATAGTCAAAGTGAACGAATGCAGAGTGAAAACGTGTCATTCATCCGCGTAAGGAAGAACTAAGGCTACTGGCATTCTGCAAGACCGAGCTATTCAAGTTGTCAAATAATAAACAGACGTCACAATATTGTAAATCTCTGACTCGGAATAAAGTGGGTCCACGTACTAAAATATTTGAAAGGAGGAGCTCGAAAAATAAAATACTGGTATACCAACCATCACCCACTTTCCATTAAGCAGCCATAGTACGAAAGGAGTAAGTTTTATTTAGAGTATCAAAAGACACCGTTTCGAATGGCCGAGGTTAGCTTAGCCCCTCGTCTATTTTATGCGCAAAAATGGATGAAAAAGAAATCTGCAGGAACTCTACAACTTGTTGACCCTACTGATCTACTAATACGGACTATCAACATCCACTTTCACTCTCATTTCCTATGGCTTAAAACAAATTAGTACACCTCTTAACGACTGAAAAACTCCTGCCGCCAGCATTAGAGGGGGGAGATGAAAAATCTACATAAATAAATAACAGACAGAATTAGAACAAATGCTTGGGGACTGTCGACCGGGCGTTAGTCATCAAACGAGAGGTGGTAGTCTCAATGGCCCTACGCAACGATAGATTGACCTGATAAGTGAGCTACCAACAGTTGTGGCGCATCAAAGTTTGCGTTGTGTTACCGCTGTTTTTGCCATCACTATTGAATGAGTGCTTATTTTTTTTTAAAAAAGGGGAGAGCTAAATTTAGCTACATTGGAGCATGTTGAAATTCCACATTCACACATCCTCTGATGGCCTTGGTTACTAAAGGTGATTTACTTCTAGCTGTTCTAGACCTGTTGTCAATCGAACTCTAATCCACACAGAATTAGAAATTGGACTTGTTTTCTATGATGTCTACTTAAATATTGTTCACTCAGTTGAAGAATAACTTAAACCTTGTATTAGCTTGGTGTCTGATCGGTTTCCTCATTTAAAAAGTGAGTGTTAAGGATTCATGAAAACAAAGTTGGTTTAAGTCAACAATTTTTCAAGCCGTAATGGAGCATACACTACTTTATTGCCTTTTAAGGCTGGGAAAATAAACATAGTTGATTCATCTCTAAGACTTTAAGCAAATACATGAAGAAAAAACAATGTCTCAAGCCCTTGGTGGTCTACTTACTTCTAAAGATGCCATTAAATTTCCGATTTTAGAATCTTTTTCGTTTTATGAGGGGTAATCGCTTCACATAGGGAGTTTCCACTTTGCATTCGAAAAAAGGCATGCCACTGCGGCAGTACTGCAACACTAAGCAATGATTGTCAAGTGCCCTTCTCCCACCAGTCATAGATGGAACAGACAGAAAGCTAACAAGAACCGGTCCAGACATCATTAGGAATAGGCCTGACAAAAATAACTTGTCGTGGATGAATGCATACAGCAGCGTATTGTGACGAACGCGGGGTCTTGTCAACAAAGGCGGATCATCTGAACCCAAGAAAATCTTCTTGCATTAATGGTGGTCATTATGCTACAGGACGTTACATTGTAACGGGTTGTAGCACAACACAGCGTGGCTAGCAGATGACAAAGTCAACGACTGAGAGGGAACACATCTAAGTTATTCGACTCCTTAAAAGGAGCTTGCAAATGCGATTATCAGTGCCAGTGATCGCTAGGAAAATTGCATACTACAGCAGTTCCGTATACTAGCTGGTTCCATAATCCCGATTGACACATTTATGGTCGTGATACAAGACAACTGACAATTCTCCCAGTGAATACGCTGAGTTTGCCAGGATACGTGATTGCGTTTTAGGATCATATTGAATCCAAAAATTGGAGAATCCATGGAAATGTTTTAAGGATAAACGCCGCGCTATAGAATGGCACTGAAAATCCCTTCACACTGAAGCTTTCTAGATGCTAGCTAGCCTATGAGCTAAGTGCGTTAGAAGACTATAGAAATAAGAAACGCTATTTTCCAAAGTACAATGACATTAGTCATTTATGGGTCAAGGGTCGCGGTTTGACTTACGCAACCATACATCTGTCTGCAAAGGCCAGCTTGCCAGATGTGTAAGTCGTGGAAGTTCAAGACTCACAACACTGACATGGAGAAGGAATCGTGGGGGGCTGAGCAGATCTATCTGTTTGAGTTTTTGAATCATGCAAATTTAATTAAGCCGATCTAATCACTTGAACTAGAAAATAAAATTTAATGCTCTCCAATGAGGTCAAGCACTATAATCAGGTCAGTTGGTAGTCTTACACTGTCCTAAGTTATCGAATTCATTTTACTCACCGGAGTTATAAAACCTTAGTTGACCATCCTAACTGTTTAAACAGACAATATTTAATTAAAACGAAGATTGTTTTCAGTCACATGAGAATGCTATGCTGATACCTTCTGGTAGGTAATATGCTTTGCCATTGTGGCTAGACCGATTTATTTTATAATTATCCTTACGTTGATGATTATCTGTCTTAAAAACGAATCACATTAAAGTACAGCAGGCAGTTCGACTGGGTATCTGCGCATTTAAGCATGGTAGTTCACATCTCCCCTTCCCACCTTCTTTCCACTCGAATGTCATCGGAGCACACTGTTCAAATCTTCCTGCCTACATCAAGCATAAGGAGATAGTGGATCTTAAACCTCTGCGTCTGATGCATGTGTTTTGACAGCATTATTATACTCGGAATGTAAATCTAACTAAACAAAATTTAACATTTCTTGGCATGTTTAATCTTGGAGATTTGACCCATGTGCAGGAAAAGATTAATTTAAATTAGGGCTTAGGGTCTACCAAGGACTACAGTCATAGTACTTGAAGTATACTTAGTGATTTTTCACGCTTGCAGTTTTCACAGGGAATTCGTGGACTGTCCTATTTTAGTCGCTTTACGCAATTACCTCATGCTTATGGAAGAAACTGCTATAGAGTGCAGTCATCACAGCACCGATTGACATTTGCAGACGTCTTGGAAGGCATCTTTGGGTTCCCCTTTGGTCGCCATTGTATTGTGCTGCACTGCAATGCACTGTAATGCAATGCAAAATGCAATGGAGTTATGGCTCGCAATGTTCGGTATCTGAAGCCTTCTGTTGATAAGGATAGACATCCTCACCTCAGTTGATGAGGCACCTCGTTTGTCACTACGCGCTCACTCACTTACTGGTTGTGATAAAGCTCCCTCTCCATTACATTACTGTTAACTGGCCTTGAGTGCTGGAAGAGGTACTCTTGGCAAATACTGCTACAAGTAGAAATCTAACCCTGTTATCTCAGTAGATCCCCTCACTTTATTCATGGCCCAAATTAATGGCATTTCCCCAACACCGTCAAGCGCATCTACCTATGTTGTCAGCATTGTGAAATCCATGGTACTGATAAGTATGTAATACAGTGCTAGAACCCAAAAATATTTCTGCTGAGATTAATATAATGGCAGACCTCCTTGATTAAGTTAGTAATCAGCACAGCAGACTAAGCTGTCATGGAAAATCTTGCTTCACAAGGTCGGATAAAGACGCATCTCAGGGGCATTAGGACAGAAAGCGAACAGGTTTAGTAAAATTTATCTTTTTAGATCTCATTTTTTCACAGCACAATCAAAGTTGAGCATCCCACTCCTTCATTATTAACACATAGGACAGGTGTTATGGGGGACTTTAAGACTGGAAACATCCGTCTACCTACATTGTTTATTATTTTTTTAGCGAAGCCAAATTTGCCATTAATACTAAGGCGATTCCCTCAGTTAACCACTGCAACTGAGAGGATGGAGTCCACGTGAAGCATCCATTCCTCAGCATGAGTGACGCGTCTGATTAAGTATTGTGAAGGTACTTGAGCGTTAAGACATTACTCATGCAGAATGTTGGTACATTAAAAAACCGCCCTTAAAACGTGGTCGCAGTTGTTGAAATCCATACCCACTCACAATATCGGATGAAGTAAATATTTTGCCTATAAAGGACGCACTTAAAATAATTGTCAAAAGCTGTGTTTACCATTAAAAGGAGAGACGCCCAAACAGTCACATAAAACTGATATGATCGTCTATAAGGGATTAAAGTATCCATGACATCACATTTTCAGTAACGCATTGTTTACTCGGTAAGTGAAGAAAGCTCAGGTAGTTGTAGCACTATGTGACTATGTTCATAATAAGAAATTTGACTTCTTCAACTCACAAAGCATGTCAAGCAGTGTAGAGTGTAGTGTGATACAGCCTTTACCGGATTTTGGATACAGCTTTGATGATCGAGAACCAATTTGTTCATAGGCTATAGACCTACTCGAAAAACAACAATGAATGTGGGAAATGCGTTATCGTTGGATGAGAGGCGCCAGCCAGTAAAAATTTGTTAGTCCTTTGCTGACTGTTGACATCATTAGCACCCTAACACCTAGCCAACACACTTGTCCATTCATCTCAGGGTGTGTGTACATCTCGTACAACATTAACGGTAACAAAACATATACGACTGGAGAACGACAACTAGATTTACTTCAGTGTTCTATTGAGAGAAGGGGGCAATTGCAGCAGTTGTGTCCTAAATAAACCGAGTTGGGGGGAACGCGGTTAAAGGCCATACTCCATTATTCCCTGCATTTGCGATTTTTGCCAGTAAAATAATTCTACGGCATAATAAAGGGCACGGTTTTTCGTAAAATATTTACTAATGAATTATTCCAGAGTTCATGCAGATTTCTGCTTTTGTAGGAGGCGGTTAACTTCCAAATATGCTGCCTAATAGCGGAAAAGTTAAAGCTGCTGTGACAGAGGAGTAAATAGCTTGAAGTGCACGCACATTATCCCAAAACTGAGTGAAAGTTTTCCTAAGTCATAAAGTTCGAGGAACTAGGGGAATGAAAGCTGGTTTAAAACATATTCCCCTCTAGCCTCCTTTCTCTTACTGTTTCTGATGTTAGTATTTATCCGTGCAAAATGCATATTTGGGGTATGGTTTGTGTTTACAATAAAACTTTCAGGAGAAATGATAAAAGAACTTAGAAGTTTTTCTACCCAGATGCTCTGTAACATCAACAAAGAAAATATGCATTGGAAGGATTGGAGAATAGCATTAATTGTGGCAGATCACCAGGAATTTGCGTACAAGTATATCAGATTTTTGTCCTCCCAAATAATATGACTTTAGAGAATCCTTAGGTAAACATAATCAACCTTTCAAGAAGATACTGCCCTTGCTGTACTTCTGCACTCATCAGGAGTTGTTGGATGCCTTTGCTCCAGTGACCAGAGTGGGGGAACGCAACTACAAGCAAAGCTGCGCGTTGATAAACAGGGTTCCCTGTCGACAAAGGCTCCCAATTCAAAGACCAGTTTACAACTGCGGAATGTCTCGAAGATAGTGGTAGACGGCTATACAGTGAGCTCTCTTCAGAGTCCACACCACGTTTCAAAGTCCCTATCCCGACGATTGTAGTTCGCTACCGGCCACCACAGCAACTTTATCCATGCAACGTTCTGCCAACCTGAGAAATGCCTCATTTTGGCTGTCTAAATCATGCATACTTCGATGTGGAATCATATAATAGGTCAACTTTTCTCATTCGGATTTTTACGAAGTAGATGAGTACAACATTTTATTGAAGGGGCATATGGGAAGAGTAGCAATTCCTCCTCCGATAGGCAACAAGTAAATTCTTAACAAGCGTCAAAATGGCTGGAAAATCAGCAGTGACGTAAAAGAAACTTCATACTAGCAAATCCATTGCCATCAAAGCTTTCTAGACTTTGACTAATAGTTAAAATGAGTGTAAAAATGGCTAAGGACATAAGGTTTGTGGCACAAGAGAATTGCTGACACCGCGTCTTAACATTCTTTCCTTTCTTATAACGTCAAAGGTTCCATTCTCACCTAAGTTCTCTTCTTACAAATAATTTTCATTTTCTAAATTCCAGCTCTCTAAATGGACTATGGTGTGGGGATTTGGATCACACATGTGGATGGCAGAAATTTATCTCTTCCTTTATAGCGGGTTTTTGGGTAGGCTAAGCTGCTCCTATCTTCACTCAACTCTTTCATGGGTGCAGTTAGCGATAATGCATTACAATTTTCGATCATCTTTGAATGAACAGAATACGGCTGTGCTCCGGATATAATTCCAAAATTTTATTCTTAGATGTTTTATAAAGTTGAAACCCATGGTCGAAATTCATACTGGATAATTCGAATCAAATAGCTTAAATCCTGTCGTTTCTATCAGACAGCGTAGATATCCAGTCGTAGTAAAAGCATAAAAAAGCATAAAAAGCGCAGCCTAATTCGCGTCCCTTTTATTTCCCCATAGCTTTGGACAAAGTTTTTTAAACATTTGAGGATCAAATTAACTGTGAAACAGGAATGAGAACTGGGAGTGACCTACCAAACGTATACGATTACGTGAAAGGATGTGCTGAAGAACTTTTGAGCATTTCCTCCTTTGCCAATATTTTTAACGTTACGCATGAAAAATACATTTACTTCTAGCTTTAATGAACAGACCATCTGTCTTCCTTGTTGTCATTTTCCGTCACGGTGAACACGACCTTCCACCTACACCATTTCTCTAACAGTTTACCAGTCCTTCTACACCTTTATATCAATTTCCGCATAGAGCGGTACATTTTAGAGAGTCTATTAGGAAAACTCGGGTGCTACACTCCCAGATTCCTCCTCCAAACTCTATCGCAGGTACTCGCTTTACTACTTTTTCATCGTTAATCTAGCAAACCATGCAGTTAGAGACCGAAAGTTGGAATGGTCAACTAAGTTTACGCTGTGAAATTCAAAATAAAAGGTGCGCACTTCCACCACCCAATTTTTAGACCATTAGGAAGCCCCATTTCAAGGTGGACTTAAGCGATTCTTTCGTGACCACAACAAAAAGGCTTCCAATTCAAATGATTAAAATTGTATTTTCAGGATCCAGACAGTAAGCTTTAAAATTGCTGGAGGAACAAGTCCAATGAGTAGGATTACATTTATGCAAACTTGCAGTGGAGGTTTGTAGTTTGTTTGACCATCACCCAAGGGAGAGCTTTGATAAATAAAAGGGCATCATTCATCTACACTTTCAAAGCGTTCATCGCGACTTATGTGTTGATGCCTGTAGCATGAGGAAAACTTTTACCTCCTAGATATTTTGCGCAGATAAATAAACGCATTACATAGGACTAGAGAACATCAAGCCAAACTAACTTGGATTTTGAATTTTACCACACAGCTCAGAAGTGGATCCTTTGTCTCGTGGGAACGCAAAGAATATGGAAAGTTATCGAGCAGTTGTCATGTGTGCACTCGTTGAGCATTGTCTCACCATGAAGGCTAAAAACAAGCAACCCCAATTCAACAAATCCACAAAGAGGGGGATTTAATGGCTCCTTCTAGATTGAAGGGATGCATAGCAGTTGATGCTTAACAACGCCTTCTCTCCTCACCAAACGATTGACGTATGACCTTCGTTTCCTGATTGTTAACGATCGTAAGGAAAACGGGCGGTCCTTGTGGTTGTTTGTGCCAATGTTGTTGAAGCTTCATTCACAATTCAAAGACACTCTAAAGAGGCTAACCATGTGCTTCCAAAAAGTGCAGGTCTTAAAGACCACCTAATGCATCGCATTATCCCACAGCAGACCCTGTCAATGACATTCAGGTGACAAACTTGGGAACTGATGAGAAGGCCTGAACTTGAATAGTTTGCCTTAGGGATAGTGGAATTAGAACGCGTTTGCCGGCATGTAGGACACAACAGATCTATTTATAATAGAAAACACAAGAGTGTGATTTTGTAATTGTAATCAGCATATTAAATACTTTTATGATACCCATGGCGTCGTGTGTGCATTATCTTGGTAATTAAAGCATGGCTGTATTCCATCTCAAAGGCTATTCCATTTGGGGTTGCGCTTAACGTTTCCGCCGCCAAATACAATATACAAAGAATATTTTCAACTTCCCTTTAACTAAACAATTCCGTACACTTTTATGCACATTGCTGGACCTCTGATGCAAAGGTTACGTTTTTTAATGCCATTTCCATTGGCGCTCTCTTTATTCCCAATACGCCTTCCGCTAATAACTTAGATAGCCAAATTGTCGCATAATCAGGTCTGTACGAACGTAACCTCACGTATTCTACCACATCTCACTCCTCGCTATTTGCCGTCTATTCCAGCCACTTTATTACAACGGTTTATCCATAGCGGGATGCGCCAAACCAACATTGAATTTAAAAATGTCAGACAAACAGTGGGTTGGAAAGATGAAAAGGAGAGATAAGAGCATAGAAAATCGTGTCTTGCCATTTCCGCTTTCCAAATCACAAAAGTACATTTTTCAAAAAATCCCTATAACCAATCCTTTGTCAACTCTCCACAATAATTTGCTGCCACATTTGCGAGGCACCAATCTCGGCTCCGTGAAGACTTACATAATGCAAGTGGAAGCGGCTATACGCATGTTATTTGAAGCTGTCCTATCGATATTTGTATTGCAGAATAACTTGCCTGCGCTGTTCCATCACACTGACTATTTCGCATAATCACACCTCTTCTCCAGCACAATGACACAGTGGTGGTGTGGTGCAGGTCAAAGTGAAATGTGCCCTAGTGGCGCTGACTGGAGTGAAAATAAACAATACCTTCGGTAGAAACATCAAGGTTTACAACAAGCAACAAACATAGTGACTCATTTCTAAATCTTTGCTTTTCTGTTTCAAAGCACAACAAAGTTCTTTGGCAGAAGGAGATGCAGCACTGTGCTCTTCAGGGGGATAATTTACGTGATAACGCCACTGACTCTGTAACAATGAGTGCAACACTCTCGCCCAACTTGAGGGCATCCAAAGTCAGGAGCAGTGGATTGCCTACCCAATCGTAGTGAGTAGAAGCGCAGAAATGGATTTTAAGAACTACTCAAATGCAGACAATAAACCATTGTCACTCACAGATTGCACATAATGTGTCAATAGTTCACATTTGCAAGAGCAATCTGGGAGGGCAGATAGTGGCAGTTTTAAATGACGTAAAAGTATCAAATAATGCGGGTTTGGCAGAAATCAAGTGCATATGGAGCCAGTACAGGCCGTTAAAATTTTGGCTCGAGGCACCCAGCTTCATTATTGTCCACATGGCTCAGTTACGAGTGCATCCATTGGACAAGTGTGTGTACAAATTAGTCTGGGGACACTGGGCACTTAGGACACTCAACACCGCCTTTTCTAAGGATAATTTTAACCTTACTTCCATTATAAGCCTAGCCACTCTACTCTATAAGGTCATCAATTTATTCGTAGGTTTGAAAGAAGATGTGGGGTACCTCCTGTATACTGGAACCATGCAAGGAAAGGTACAAGACATATATCCTCAATGATGTCCGGTAGACTCGCCAAAGAATGTGACATTCGCTGCAGCACCACGTGTTTCTGTTGCGACTGGTTTGCAGGAGGGACAATCTCTATTTTCATTGTAATCGTACTGTTGAATTTCCACACACCCAAATGCAATGTAATGGTTCATTACTTTTGCTGTTTTTAGCCAGACCAGTGCTCAATTATTCGTTCGCACTACGAAATTCCTCGTCATCCGGTAGTCCAAAATGTCTAAGCATAGCAAAGATAGCGGACAGTTCCTTATGCGATAGATTATACTTTTCTGTCCCTATTTTGTTGAGCATTGGGCATTGTTGCATAGGCAGTGACCTCTTTTTTTTCTTCCTTCGCCTTTGGTGAGGGTACACCCCTCGGCTTCATTGCTAGTGTTGGTAACGAGCACGAAACCCGAGGCGCCTAGCTGGAAGTTTGGTAATGCAACAATCAGCACAATCAAATCGCCCGCTGTACTCCTTTGAAATCTCTTTCCATAAATCTGTTTCTCTTAGTTGAACTACTTTTATGCCCGCATATTTGTCGGTTTATGTAGCAGGCGTGGTTCTAGCGAGCACTTTGAAAAACGCCCGCAGTAACCTGCAATGTTTGGGAAACTACAGAGTTCTGCATAATAACTAGAGCCGATGAGGTCTTAATATTAATTCCACTGACCTCTATGACTGCCATTCCTTCTGACGAGACAGCGTACCTCGAGAAGTTGGCTAAACACTACATAAATCAGCATGTCTTAGAAGTCCAGGTCCAAACCTGCGTCTCAACTCCTGACCATCTCTTCCAAAGACAAGAATTTGTCTAGGTGTATTACATAAGTTGTATAAGATGGTGGAAGATGGAGACTATATTGCAGAGTCTGAAAGGTACTGTCTGGAATTTCTTTGCGCTCGTTTGGTGACACAAAATCTCTATTTTCTCCGTTCCAACCTGTCAGTTCCATTTGCTGATAACTCTGGTTTTAGGTCTAGGGTGGAGAGCCACTTTGACCCTAGACCTAGGGAAGCATTCTTATCCCCTACCGAGTGCAGCTTCCTGCGATCAAAGCAAAGTTGCAGACATTCACTGTTATTTTTTAGTAGAGCAGCCAGTGAAGCTGGTAGCGAAAGTGATTACTTTATGGCCTAGTCTTGGACTTTTTCTTTGACCGGATGGTTAACTCTATCGCAGAGATGGTGATATGCCTCTGAGTGGCTAAAAGATGGATCTAGCTTAGCCGATCTGCCGAACCAGGGTCTAGAGAGCAAGAAACATGGAAATCCCTCTGGGTATCTTAAAGCTTGCAAGAATGAATGAAGGCCACTTGACTGCAAAGAAGCTAGAGCCAAAGAGGTTATCAAACTTTCGCGGAATGAGGATGACGGGGTTAACTGTCCGTTGCACTTGACCTAACACATGACCGTAAGCAATTCCTGACACTTCCTCGTTGCAAAATTAAGCGTCTCAATGGGAGAGCATTTACGCTGATGAGACTCCCAAACACAAGTAATCGAATTTCGCGTCCGGACTGGACAGTTACACATCAGGTGATCCTGGTTGCAAGTGAGCCACAAAGGTTTTCTGCTCCCAGTTAAAGGTCCTTTGCACATTGCTAGTCGAAGTCGCCCTCTTTGTGATAGTGATGAAAGTACTCTTTAATGAATGTCTGCTTGTTTTATTTCTGGACGAGGACAAGTGGGATCTGCAACGTCCATTGGTGTTAAAGGTAGAACCAGATATTCAATCTGGCGGTTGTGAGGCGCATTTTTAGATCTATAATGCTTATGATAGGGTGCAGTCCTCGGTTTTCCTTTCTGAGAAATGAGGAGATTGAATGAATGAGAGCATTCTTAAGTGGTGATAGTGTGGATGAAATACGCTTATCAGGAATTCGCCCATCAGCAGCACACTTCCTCTTCGGCGGCTAATGATGTCAGCTTCGTAGGAAAATCACGTTTATTAACAGCCTGTCTTCAAAAGGGTGCAATCATAAACGCATATAATGCACGGCCCTTTAAATGCGCTTCAACACAACTCCTCACGGTCACACGCAATGATATTCAAGGCCTCAATAACATTTTCGCTGCAGGAAGTTGCTTCTACGAGGTGACATTTTATTGATAAGATGGCAGTGAAATTGAGCGACTAGGACTCAAAATTGAAAACGTGGACGCTCCGAGTTAATAATGTGGAAATTATTAACCCACTACTAATTTCATTATATTATGTGCACTGCGCAGGTCACATGCATTGCTTTTTTATGTTTCGCAATTCCTGACATTCGCACTGTGATAAAATGAAGAGTAAGGGGTGACAGGCACCTGTCTGTGCCTTACGAGCCTCGTAGATTCCACAAATTAGCGCAACTAATCCCCTCAGCAGAAGTCAACATCTCACAAAATTTTGCAACTACTTGATTTAAGGTACAGTCGATAAAAGCAGTTTGTTTTAGAAATTTATGCTAGCGATATCGGGAGTTCTGTCAAGCCTGTGAATGTGAAAGTTTGGCTGCTCATCAGAGCGACTATTACTCGTCAGTAGCTGCAGCCTAGCAAGACGGTCTAAAAGAGCAGGTGGTGCCTCTCAGTACTATATGCTTATAATAACTTTTCGACAACATTCTGCTATGCACGGTAACATCTCGGCTTCCTTCGTAACTGACTTCTCTGTGTAAGTAGGTCTTCATTTCAGAATGAATAAGGGGGAAGTGTGGCCGAGTAACGGTAGCATAATTTGCTTACCTACCTTTTAAAGGAGGGACTAGATGCTCCATTGGCTAATCCTAGAATGGTGCAAAACCACTTAATTATTTCGGTCTCTCTCTCTTTTTTGCAATCTGAGAGAGCTAACAGGAACTCCTCAGCCCACCGTATGTCAGGTCGATGTAACATATACTTCTAATATATCTATCAAATAAGCAAAATTTGAGCGATTTTAATGTTCCAATATGCAAAACCCAAGGCTGTCAATCCAGAGTGATTAAAAAGGCATTGTTGCCGATCAGATACTTTTGCGCAGCAGGTTTAAGTAAATGTATTTTATGCACAAGGCAAATTTATATAGAATTCTAGGCAAAGGCAGTTGTGCGCCCCCTCTCTCCTTAATTAAAATAGTCACTTTTGACATTTGGATACATTGGTTGCCATTGGTTACCAAGAGAGCGGTAGGTATAATTGAGTAACTTTTCCAACCTCACCGATTTCGGCCACCAACCTGATGGAATTGGGTAGCACTTCTGACATTTTGTTTCACCGTCGGGTAGATTTCTGTGTTAAACCACCATAACAGTTGAGGTTTATATTCGCACGTAGCTATTTCTTTGCACAGAAAGCCAATTGTACCATGTTGAATTTGGGAGGAAAGTCAGAATATTCTTGATACGACTGATGATGAGGCTACCAACTTAAGAAACGTCTGGATGGGTAAAATAAAGTGTGTACCGGTGATTAATTATCATTCACCCACAAAATGGTTACTCCCTCTCTACAGTGCTGGTCACAATAAACAATATTTTACAATGCAAAATAACCTTAAAGACATACAAGTTTGCAAGTAACCCAAAACAACTGTTAGGCTAGCCACGAAGTCGAGGCGACACAGATATCATTTTGCTGGTCACATTTGTTGCTTAACAATATGTAGATCTCGGAGCTTGCACACAATAATAATGCCCCTTTTATGAATATACAAGTGTTTGGACTGACGCTTGACACTTGTGAGGCAGATGTGGCTGTTGTGCCTGGTCAAAGAACCTCAACAGTGTGCTGCGTTACATCTGGATTGTGAAGGTAAGATAACCTGATAACCCTGATTTTGGATTCACTGTTAAGTTAATACGTGCACCATTACTACTCAGGTAGAGCATTAACTAATCCTAAGAAATTATTCCTCTAAATAAACAAGCATGGACACAAATGATGAGAAGACTGGGAGGAGCCACTGAAATTTTTGGTGGAAATCAACGAGGAAGTTTTGATTCTCCCTGTCTAAGGAAACGCACGACTTACCATTCGAATGCTCTCCCACCGTACGCAAAAGGCAGAAGTTTCGATGTGTAAGTGGAAGTTGCATGAGTAAGGTAGGATATTCGGAAATGTCTTTGGTTACGTTCATCCCACCAAACATCACCAGTAGAAGTCATCCTAGAAAGGTCTTAGTGGTGCATGAATCTGGCGTTTGCAGAATTGCTTTCGTAAGGTTTTGAGCCGTGAGTGAAACAGAAAATTGACTGAAGTCCACTATCATCTAGACGCTTGTGCAGTATGCAGAAGATGTTAACTGGTTTGCCTCTCACATATGCGCGTTTAATCCGTGAAGCGTAAAATAATTTATGTCAAATATGGTTGCTTAGATGGTCAGCATCTAGTGTACATTTAAAAGGTTAGACAATGTCACTTCATAGTGCATACTCTCAAGAGAATCAGGAAACGAACTAACACACGTCCACGAGTTTTGGAGAAAATTTAGAGAGATAACAGAATACTCTTCACTCTTTTCGACAGTTGGCTAGATCATAGCCAATGGCTAAAAGGGGCAAGAACCTTGATGCATTGCCAGTTGTCTTGCTGTTAAAGCTCAAGCAAAGCCTTCAATACATTTTCAAGTGCTTGAAGGCTATAAGAGCCACACAATCGAGCATTTACAGTTCATTAAAGACCAATGCAAATAGTTGCTCATTGCAGCGATTCGTATGGTTTTGAGGAAGAGAATGCTTAAAAGATCTGCTTGATATTGGAGCCCACTATACTTTGCTACCTTAATAGTTGTTCAGTGTTTGCTGCAAGTAACAAACTGGAGGCACTCGTATAATTTCCTGCTTTTTGCATCATCATTAAGTAGCTGACTGACTGCCAATGTAGGAAAATTTGCCGTTGACACCGATTAATTGATTAGACATTCGCTTCCAGCACACACAGCTAAGCAGCCAGTTGGTCTGAACACATACAAACGACTTATGCTTACACAGATGCCTATGCTTTTATGATTACAAAAGCGCATATATAGTAAAAGAGTTAATCTTTTCAGCAACATTTGATGAGGCACACAATAACCTGTAGCTTGCTTGGGATCACCCTCAGTGTGCAGAAACGCTGATTCAAATGACCTAAAACGATGTCATTTGTGAAAGTCTGACTCTGAGTGGGATGAGCTAGACCCACACCAAAGCTCCTCAATTCTGCTTCCATACCTTTGGTATCGATAGATGGGGTTGTCATCAAGGGGATAGCAAGTAGATATAAAAACTCGTTAAGTGGAAGTAACGATTTCTACAGGCTGAATTGGTAGTAGAAGAAAGAATGTGCGAATTACTTCTTGCGCTCTGGTGCAGAGGTGCGCTATGGAACCGCGATCCTACTAAGCATGCATGTAAGTCAAAACTTGACTTTCAACCACTCCCTGGGACATCCCAAATACAGTTCGCTGACTCCGCATTAGTCTCGAAAGTTGGTGTGAAGGCGTGCCCTGAAAATGTGGATAAGAAACAAAAGAGTCTTATTCTTTTTTAAATTAAATCCAAATTCCAAGGCTAACTGAAGTGTAATGAGGTTATTTTATCACTTATTATCAACAGTATGTTAACAATTTTTCCATCTGTAGGATCCATCATAAGCAGTTGCAGCAATAGAATGTTTCGATGAAAAATGTACACTTTTGAATTTCTTGGACGCAAAGGTGCACTTTAAAGTTAAGACTTGGACGGTGGGTACTTGGTCCATCCATGGGGCAGGAATACTTAGCTCCTACACCAAAATGCATGTCACTAAAGGTACTCAAATGAGATCATCGAGCTATTATAACTCCTTTGATGTGAAGCTAAAAAAGGTCAGTGCGGCTGTGCCAGTGATATAACTCCAGTAGGAAGAAAGGTATAAACGTCAACAGTAAAACACTGCAGAGACAGCAAACTCATCTCTGATAAATATGTTGTCGCTGAAAACACGATGCTAATCCGCGCGACGAAGTTTGGAATCAGTGCTGACTGCTAGAAATGCGCCGTGCCTAAATTGAATATCAACAGACGGATTTTCAACAAATGCGTGTCTGGTCTTAACAATAACTATCTTAGGTGAGAAGTTGCTTATGTTTTAAATAAGCGCTGCCAAATTTGCAGTTGCGGCCGTCTTATCACATCTGCTTAATTTGATTGAAGTGTAGCGCTTTCCGGATGTACGTAACAATTCATCGCCAGATTTGAAGGATTAACCTAAGCGAACCACGCAAGAGCACTCTCCAACACCTCAGAGCCTTTGGAATGTATCACGAGGACAGATCGTTTCACATCGCCCTAATGTGTTAGATAGATGGAAGTATTGTCTTGAATGCAACTCAGTACATTATGCACCACTGTAGTTGTCCGTTTTGTCAGTCGTTTGGTTGAACGACAAATTAGAGCCCCGCTCAAGTACTTCCGCTTGCTTGTCATGTAGTGTCTACATAGTCATTGCATGTTTCTCTAGGAATTTTACCTTCCTCAGACTTTAGGGAAGACTCGGGTTATCGCAGCAGTGGCAGCAGTATACAATTAGGTGATAAAGGTCAGTTTTATTATTCATATTATAGAATAGTAAGCCTTACTGTGTAAGAAGAAGGGTACATGCTACGAGCAGGAGAATGTTCTTACCACCTATCCTAATCCCGTATTCTACAAAACGACATTGACAATTGAAGTGACATTACCATTGATCTGTCTAGAAAAGATCGTTATGGAGCTACCAGCAGCAAATGAACGCTAATGTCAATTATTCGGACTTGCGACACCTCCTCCGTCTCTCCACCAACTAAACAGAACTCTGATGAAAACGGGTGGCGGCACTAAGGCATGAGAATTGTGGCAAAAAAGGCATGAAACTTTATTCTTGTGAGACCATTAAAACCTTGTCGCTTAATAGATGTAGATGCTAACGGTCACTCAATTACTGGCTTGAATTGTAATAGAACGCACGGACACTTCTGCTTGAGTTTACGTTGGATCTTTAATGAACATTTAGCGCACTGTTAGGCCACTGCTTCAATGCATCTGGCTGAAGAAAAGTAAGTTACCACTTTAGCTGCAAGCCTTTCCGCCGAATTAATCACATCGGTTTGGTTTGGTTCTCAGCCAGGATATCACTCTAGGAGTTCTCTCGCAAGAAGTGTTCTGACTACCATGCGGGTCAGTTATTATCGCACAACCCTTAGGAAGATTTTACGTTATTGAGGCTCCATCACATAATTGAATCGGAAGACAAACCTCGCCAATTTTCCCATTTGCGTTTTTCCTTTAAGCTTCTTTTGAAGGGCGGTTCCTGTTTTACAGAGTCCTCTTCACAAATGTTTGATAGACAGATATTGCAAACGTATTTTACTACAATTTATTAGATTGGAATATTTTACCAGCGATCTATTGCAATGTTGTCAATTTGCACCAGCTAATCCAAAAGGAGGATTATGCCTCCGCCATATCGAAGTTATCGTTTGTCGGATGAGAACGGATTTTGCCTCAACCTGTCCGTATTCTTACTCAAAATTAGATTGCAAGAGTCACATTCACTATTCAAAATCACACTCTTTATGCCTGTGGAGGGCCAAATGACAATTTTGCTCGCTAACTATGGGGAAGTACAATTTGGAATTCAAATAGTGACTAGTAGAGTAGGTGCGCTCCTTGGATGCAAATGCGGGCTAAACTAAAATTATCCAACCTCGCCAATATGAGGTCCGATTCCCACCAGACCCGTCGTAACTGGCTGTCAACTAATGCCTCGTCAACATGCAGCCACCCAGATTAGCAATAGTAAGTAGGTAATAATAATCTACCGAGTTCCGTCTTCATTCCGCCTTATCAATTCGTCTACCCACTTTCACAATTCCTCTCCATTGGCATTACTGACCATCGCAGTATCTATCATGGTTCTCGGTGGGTTAACCAACTTATCTGTCCATGAATGCACTGAAATTTTAAAGCGAATTGTTTTGGCAGGGTGCCTGTTTACAGTCTGGGCCAGCACTAAAAGCTATGCGACTGATGAAGTCAGCGACCGCTAAATGGCCAATCTGGTCAGCGTTGTGAATAGAATTACGCATGAAGTGGATGACTACTGAAAGGAAGATGCATTGTTCATCATGCGAATGCTTTTATCTTTGTAACTGCATCTGCAAATTCCAGGTAAAAAAGGTGTCTTAGACGCATTTGTTAGTATTAAGCCCAACTCACTCAGCACCCATGGAGGATCAGGATAAAAATATCAAAAGACATAAATTTGAGGAGCTTATTATGTTGCTAAGGTGAGGATGGAGTGGATGGCCTGAGCCAGCTAGCATTCCGGGTGCACATCAGTTGATGTCACGCCAACGAATGACTCATGCTGGACAATCGGAGACTCGTCGGCACAAAGCGTCTTACCTTGTCACTTCATTCCGAAGTGAGGCTGACTAAGGACGTCGGGCCTGACTCTCCTCAAAGTACGCTTTTTAAACACCTGCAAAGGATTCTTTTTTCCATACTACAGAACTAGAGGCAAGAGTATGGATGAGGGATGCCAGAACATCGAGATCCATGGCGGTGAGATCTCCGACGCCGGGGATGACGCATCTCGTGTGACTTCAGTCGGCAACTATCGAATAGAGTTGGGCCAACTTAGCCTAAACTTGGATGAGGTGAGCCATTGACAACTGCAAATTCATCACTTCCTTGTTAGACTTCAACAGTAGTTCGTGAGGTATTCCATGTCAAGAGAAGACGATTTTTATCTATTTTCCGTCTGTTCCCACAATTGCGATGAGGTGTTTGCACATCAAAGGGAAAAGCTATTTCTAAACCAGCCGCGCTTTACGGATTCCCATCATGCTTTCTATAGTATTTCATCAGTCATGAATTGATTTACTGGCTTTGCAATCGCTTACAGTTGCTTCTTGTGTTAAACCGCTTACACGTTTGCTTTGGCAATTGACCATCTCAAATTCAGGTGGTTTACGGTAACTAAAAATATTTCTGAGATCAGAATAGCGTTCTTTAAGGGCAGGAGCGAAGTGCTTTACTAGGTGGGGGGGAGTAAATTTTCACAAACCAAGCACTCAACGCAATGCTGGATCAAGCATCTTCATCATATAAGCCCAATTTCGGCATCAGCAAATGCAAGAATGGGCGTCTTTCCAAAATCTTTGCCTTTCGCAAGTGATCGAGGGGGATCCAAGAGATGGAATGATCACATACCATTTGTTGATAGCATAAAGAAAAACGAGTCTTGCTGACTTTAGTGGAACCCTACTTTTGGATAGAATGAAAAGTAACAACATTCTGCGTTCTGCTACCCAGCAATTTGCGTAGGTCTCGCCTTCGAAACCCAAAATGAGGCATTGTTTAGGAGCCGTCACTCAGCTGCAAATGAGTGCGGTCGACCTGATTGGCATTTTATGGCGCGCACATACACTTTGAGGCCAAATGAGGCCTTAGCGAGCTACATTTTTAATTGCCCCATTTTGCGATCGAATTTAAATTGTGACTTATTAAAGTATCTTGTGAAATCTTTGTTTTACAGAGCAAAGGGAACAGTCGCGTTTACTTTTAAGCCACTTTCTCAAATCCATGCTATTTATCATTGTCACTCAGGGGTGCTGATAACAAGTCACTACCCTCTTGATAAAGATTCTCTCAATGGATGCAGAAGATGCTGGAAATAGCAATATGGATTGCTTGTCTGAGCCTGCTGCATCTACTTCAAAGCACAAAGCTGGCACATTTTGCTGTTTCGGGGCAACAGCATCAACAATTCAGCACACTGATGCCGATCCCACCCAAACATCAGGTTGGTGTGTACCTTGTTTACTTTCTTTCCTGAAAATGCCCTTCTATCCTCTTTGGGCTTTTATACAAATTTGAGGGAAACAAATGCATATTTTCTTGAGCAAGCAAATGTCATACTCATGGATCTAGACTAGATAAAAGTGCAATGGTGACAGTGCTAAAAGTGACCCTTTAACCCTGTAGACTGCGCAAACGGTGAATAACCTTGCAATGACAGTCGGTTAAAAGTTGACTAACGATACCAACAACAGCAAAATGCACAGTTACTTTAGGATTTCCATCTGAACGAAGATTTGCACATCCAACGCGAAGTCCAAAGTTGTTGGTCTCTAATGCCATTCGCAATCTTTAACTATACCTATTATGAATACGCTATTATTGTGCTGCATATAAGCTTCCCTTTTTGTGTCACCCTTGTTGCCTTTGTTATGTGCAATTCTTCGATTACATCAATCTTTTCATCAACTTCCGGCTAATCACGAAACACAGACCTTAGCTTGAATTTTCACAGCATTACCAATGACAATGCATCCAGATTCGCCCTTCTTTCATCCATCGACCTTGACCGAATCAGCTGACAAGCCAACCGAAGGTAGTTCCAATACTTACTGGAACATTCCTGAAGGATCTTCGATGCCTTCCAGATTGAGCTCCGGCTCGCGAGAAGGTAAACAGTAGTTATGAATGGCATCATTTTAACTTGGAGAAGTAATTCAGTCGCCTACTGCTCAAAAAAGTGAACATTTGGGCAATTATTATTTTACGCCTCACAGGTGCATCGTGTACAGAGAGGACAAGCGGATCGGCATCTTTCTCATCCCAACCCAATGTCACAACGGCGATGCATTTCGATCCGTTTTCCATTTTGTCTACTGCTCAAAACCTTATGGAGTCCATTTTGCAACCACCAGACGCATTCACCACCGAAGTCTTTCAGGATTGGATTCTACTGATGACGCTCGATGGGATGAAATTCATTAAGGACATTCCCGAAAACTCCGCATCATTCATGCAACTGTCACATGCACATCGGAACCTCTGTCTGGGGTGGTTCGCCTTCTTCTGCGACTACCTACCGCACACGGTGGATTTGTACCCAACTGTTAAAACGTGCATCCTCTTAGCCAGGGAGAATCATGACTTCCTCACAGAATTTTGCCAAAACTTGCAGCGATGCCTCCAAGAGATATTTGACATGGATCCTCACTACATTACGGTCTACCATACATGGTGTCAATTCTACAGTTCACTATGACGTTTATTTCTTAATAGAGGTATTGAGCTTTGGTGTCCTTTTAAAACCTTTGCATTTACAGAAAGGGATAACTGTAGGTGAGCCGTCTCAATGCTGAAGGATTTGTAAGCCGCAGAGCAAATGGCAAAATCATCATTCTGTCCTATGTGTAGAGCTGTTTCCCAACAACAAAAGCGATAGCATCCGTCGAGCCTGATTAAAGCCCTTTTAATGTTTCCGTTTGATATATAATAGCTTGACTATCGTTGGTACTTTCGACTAGATTTCCTGAGCACATCAGTACATGCAATAAATTCGTCTTTGCTATTGTTTCAGGAAAGAAGACTAAAGAACACAGTGTAAATATTTAGCGGGTTTCAGCACGTCTCAATGCATGAAATATGCTACTAAACGAACGCAAGTAGACATAGTAAGAAAACCTCTGCGAGACCAGTCGCAGAAAATGGCGACCTGGGAAATGAAAGGTCACGTTTGTAGATGTGAATCTGTGAAGCTAACAAGTGCCTTTAACTAAATCTCCATCAGGACACAGATTTGTGACTGCTTTGTTCGAAACTAGTAAGCTAATTTAGGTAAACACTGATATTGGTTTTGACACTGGAATTCAGATGATAACTTAATGTGTGTGACCAAATTGGCATCTTAATGTAAAAAGTAAAAATGAAAAAAGCGCGTTCTTGTTAAATGAAAACTTCGAACGATGCAATCGACTTTTTGGGGGACAATGTTTTTGTAGAATATGTGTCGAGCCAGCATTCTCACTGAGCATAGGTTGGAATTGCTTGGTCAGGGTTTCATGTAGCCATCCGAGTTTTCCCTGAAGTCGGAAGAAGTCATAATACTAAGGTTGAAAAGGTATTTCTGAAGCAGAGACAGGCTGTGAGGCTCCAATCCGGCTTAAAACCCGCATGGGAAGTGCAGTGCTGGAGTAATCAGTGTTTGCGCTGCCTAAAAGCCAAACTGAAAAAATTATTGAATTCAAGCCTCATCACTTTGACGGGGAGCAGAGGTGGGGAAAAGCACACCCACCCGAACAAACGCTTGTACTTCATAAATGAAAAAGCAACTAATCCCATCACAATACATTAGTGAGCCTGATTCTCTTGAGGTGCTGTCTGCTGTTGAAGATGTAAAATGGTCATCAAAGGAGCCCAGATTTTGATAGGGTATCCACGGATGGCATTCATTCTGCTTCCATACCCCTAGGATGATCCAAGTGGTAAGTGGAAGACATGTTTTACTGGGTCAGCGTTATTAGAATAATGGGAAGTTAAAGGGAGTCAGAGTTCCTTCCGCCCTCTGAAGCCAATGACCTCCACCTAACAGCGAGAATGGCGTGTGTTGACTGCATTTCATTCGATTTGCACATTCAAACAAGCGTCAAATGCACATCTACTTATCTTAGGTTAATTGCATTCAGGTATGTTTGGAGTGAACACACTGGGAAATGCTCAACTGCTGGGGCAGAGAATTTGAACTAGGCAACGCGTCACGGAGATGACATTAAAGGCAGAGTTGCTTCGATTCTGAATTTGACTGTTTGCAAGGAAAAAAACAGAAATGCTGAGGAATTTACGTATTTGGTAGTTATAAATTAGCACGTGATTTGTGTGCATATCACTTGGAACAAACAAGAAATGCGATAAAATGGGGAGTTTCTAAACCTTTTCTTTTATAATTTGCATGGAGACGAAACCCCAGCATAGTGAGCTGAAACGTTTACGCTTTTCTGGGAAACTTCAGCAGATTTCCAGAGCGAGATGCAAAAGTGACAGTTATGTTGAGAGATGATGTGAGGATCCCTTGCTAAAGGCCGATACAATGTACACACTTGCGCCAGCCTTTAAATAAGGCTTCTACAAAGTTAAAAGATGCACTGAAGCGCTCGATGATGCTGCGTACGCGCTCATTACAGCTTCTAAGGTGACTGACTCAATCGGGTTAGATAGGCGCATATTGCCTTAAGCTAATGAAACAAACTAGGGACGGTTTGCTAAAGAGTGCCCAGCCATTGTCTCCTGAAGTAGGATTCAACCCGAAATGCGAAATCGGCACAAAACACATATGCTACTGAGACTCAAACTGAAAACCTCTCTGATTCGCTTCAAGTAGAAATCTGCATAATCGCGTCAGGTAACCACTTCGCAGCACTGGTCTGTTTCGAGAAATCGCTTACAATTAGGGAGTAAGTTGAAGGGATGGAAGGCAAAAATTGGCTTAGAAATCGGAACTGAAGCCCGTTTTTCGTAGTGTTTAAAGCACATTTCAAAAAGGAGGTTTTATGTGATATGAATGCTTGGATTCCGACGAACAAGTATGAACAGTGAATCACAACTATGCTATGCTGTACATTCCCTCTGACAAACAACGGTTCGCAAATCATGAATCTCTAATAGGGGCTTGGAAGGCGCAAAGTGTACTTCCACCTCCATCTCACAATGACTTTCAAGTCGCTTAGTCCGCAAGAGATTAGGTTATTATCTGACGGTAGGAGAAAACGAATCTAGAGATAAAAGGGTAGGAATGGAGAAGTTGAGGCACCACCCTTTTCTGTCTTGCGCCATCTCGTACCAAGTTTACTTGACCTCGTTAATTTCTATGGACTGAATATGTTCAGACAGCGATTCCTTAACCTTCAGCACGTGCTTGTGACAGCCATATTCATCCTCAGTCAAGGAGAAATGCAAAGAAAGTTTAGTTTCCTTGAGGTAATGGCTGATTTATGTGAGTTTGCCTGTCGAAAGTTGCAACGCGAAACCGCTTCTCATCACAAGTCATTCGGCCAGTCAGCATACAGTCTCAAATGCATCACGCGACTCTAAGACAAGAGTCACAAAAAGAAGAGAAAGAACTGCATTAAAATGTTGATGGTGGAAATTTCCAATGAATTTACCTATTAAACTGCGTTTGCCGCTGAAATGAATAGAAGTAGATCGTATGAACATCATTTTGCCCATAAAAACTCTTATTTGTTTATTGCATGTTCTGACTATTTTCAAAAGGCCAAATTAAACACATTACTTACCGGTTCAAGTGTCACTAAACCGTACAAATTGCGACGTGTCAATAAACCCTAAATTTGATTCTTCGTAATCAAGCACTCATTCGAGATGGCATGACATTTGTTTGCTAGCGCTCCTGCATGCGGATATTCACTGCAAACTCTCCCACGTCTTACTCGAAGGCCGTTTTTTCCTTCCATTCGCTGTGGTGGTTAATGAGTTACAGGGTCGAAGTGTGTAGTGCTAATCGTCTGCAGGTAACACGGTGCTGCCATAATAAAGCTGCGAGAATTTCTTCAAGGCAGTGGCCGAGGCAACACCTTGTTGCTGCGACAATACTGATGAGTAACGCAACACCTCCTCGTTTTTTAATTGGTTGCCCACTCCCAACCGGCGCCATTTGCACCAGTTGAGGCACTCATAAAATGGGTGAGATCATTTTCACTGCACCACATCTACTTTTGGGTTGTAGTGACAGTTACGCTTTTGGAGTACATGGCCAGTAGGTCACTTATTCCCTATCCGAACCGTAATTCAGTCACTTAAATATTCTCGATTCGGCGTATTCTCGGATTGGATGACGGGCATGAGGCAGCTCCTATTGATGCTTCGATCTTTACACCATCCAGCCTTGGAGGTTGGTTTGTAGTTTATAATTTTTTACCCATGAATGAATCCGGTTAATTTTTTGACACAAGTGCCTTGTCTCCCAATTACCCTATTTAAATATAGAAGTGCTTTGTACTAATTTCCTCTTCTACCACTTTCTTTACTTATTTAACTTCTCGGCCACTGGTAAGCTCAGCCTACATAAGTGTGAAACATGTGCTAAGCGGTATGACTCACTTATGGATACTAAGGTTTGGAATGACCGAACGGCCTTAAACATGGAAGGGTTTTGGTTCTTCAACTCTCAAACCAAGTCGTATGTCATGGGTTAATTGCATTCCAGGTGCTTCACTGATGACATTTAGATCGTAACAACACGTGGCCAATCAGATCAACCCCTAATTAAGCCTACTTATTTTCACCACCTATCTTTTTCTCTTATCTCATCACCAAATGCGGGCACTAGCATTTAATATTTGTGAAGACAGAGGGTGTGTCCTAGTCATTCCTGAGTTTATCAATTTGCTATCTCTCGAACAACATCATTACTAGCCATTGTGACCATCCCGATTAATTATTAGGGCCGATTGAGAGGCCACGCGGGCTAGGTAGATGGGATCTTAAGGGTGCCAACATGTTCAGATAGCCCTCTTCCCCTCCTAATGGCATTGTTCATTAATGCATGCAACAAACCCATCTTCTTTCTCCCCTGGTTTTGTATTTCTCTTGCTGTCCTTATTATCGCCCATAGATCGCCTAACAATTAATTTATTGTAGGACTTAGGCATTTCTACCATCCTGCTAAGTGTGAAGGGGATCTCTGGGTCCCAAGAAAGAAGTAAAAAATCTGACCACAAAAGCACTGCAGTACTAGACACAGGCAAACTCGAGTGTTATAACATAATCATTGTTGTGAAAACACAGAGGAGAGATAACAAGGACACCACAATATACGCAACTACTTATGGCTTTGCACCAACGAACACTTTTTTACTTCTTCCAATTTCGAATTCTTACATACTCGGCACGGAAACGCGAGTGCAACGGAACTCCTAAGCGCAATTATTTGCATCCCAAGAGGCTGATCAACGGAATCTGGCAAAGTTCTTTCAGACGCCAAATCGCCTTTAATCAAATCTGTCCTCCCCTCCCTTTTTTCCAACCCCTTCACATCTTCTGCGAATCCTCAGGATCTAAAAATGGTAGTAGTGACGCATTTCCAAAACCAAAACAAAACGTTGGATTCTATTCAACAAATTTCAAATCCCCAAGTTGGAGAAACAGTTTCGAAAACAACGCTAACTCACCGCTCAGGAACGTCAAGAACTCGCTCTCAGCATCGGCCTGACTTTCACACAGGTACGATCAATGGTTGGCATATTTGATGTTCCAATTCAGTGCTTTCTGTAAAACTCACAGTCTTGTTAGTGTACTTATGTTAGGTACTCTTATTTAAAAAAGATTTGATTCCAAAATAACCGGTACGAAATGAAGAGATCTACCCACGGTAATGCTGTCAATGCTTCTCTCCACAATGCGCCAACCGAATTTGACTATTCACTGCCAAATATTGCAACGTTTCAGTGCAATGACAACACCAGCAGTCTAGGGGCTACGCCGAGGCCAGAGGGTGAACTAGTGTTTCCACGCGTGCTATCAATAGGACAAACAAAGACGCCATAGCATCAAGCGTATACTATGATAAAACTGCAAATCTCACCAATGTCTAAGTCAGTACCGCAAGCATGGAGAGGGAAAGAAGGGAAAATGATGTACAATCCAAGGCAAATCTGGCAAACTTTAGTGGTTAGGGACAGAATGCCTACAGATAAAGAACCGGGTGTCGAAGAAATTTCTACATAGAACGAAGCTACAAAATGTAAAGTATCTAACAAAAGTAAACTTACGAGTGCCTTTATTCTCTCCAGATTTTATTTTGAAATTGACGATGATTTTGGCATAGGTTTTGCTCAGTTGTCAAATCAAACCACTGCATAGAGTTGCTCAGTGGTCTAGCAATGCGAATATTTGTTCAACCAACTCTAGTATGGGGGGTCTCATAGGTGGATATTTTTGTTTTTAATTGACTTATTTAAGTGACTTCAAGGGGTGAAAGGAAAGAAGCATTGAGCATATTTGTGGGGTTACTAACCAAGCGGAAAAGTGTGAGAGAATAGGAAACATTTGCTTAGAAATAAATAATCGCATTGGCGCTGGGAAAGAGGAACAAAATTACTTCATCAACACGTTTTAGGTATCAGGGAGGTGTACACCAAAGCTCACTTCTGTCTCGCTACTCAAAGCTTCATTTTTAAAACCTGACCAATTAGCCAACCCTAGCTCGGTATTCATATTAGGCGTGACGAACACTGCCGCTGAACGACCGCCTTCTTACTTAAAACACTGAGGAGAAATGATGGTCCTCTTGAGGTATATCACGCAGCCCTTATTGCTTATTTAAACTCCTAATCACGCAATTCATATGAATGATCGCATGATTTACCTCAACTCACCTTCTACTCTGCTTGATTTTGGAACGTCTACTGTGTGTCCCAAAAAGCATATCTGCAGTTAGTCAAGAGCAAATGTGAGATGTGTCCCTCTTAATCTCTAGACTAGAGCGTGACAAAACAAAAAAGGACGATAATCTCCTTACTTTCAAATTAGTTACCATTTTTACATGGAAGGCTCCGAAAATTGGATTTGACCTTTTCGAAGCATAAAATATCTATCCAACTGGGCATTTGGAATTCTGCTTTTAACGCAATGACAACTTGGGGCTCAGTTTGAGCGATCCATATTCCCCTCCAACGTGATCTTTAACGCGAAGTCCTAAAATCGACGGTATTGTTGCGGACGCTTTTAGGAGAACACTTAGGTCATTTTACTACTCACTTCGGAAACGTGAGTCTGGGCTGAGGTCATCAGGTCTGAGTTTGGTTCTGCCAGTGCTGTTGAACCTCTCCATTTGAAAGCCAATGGCTTACTGACTTAATTTATTTAGTAGCGATGGGGTTTCGCTGGTGTTCTTTTCCTCGCCCTCACCCATGTGATCGCCATATTTTGAGGCTTCTTGGAATTCTTCAAGCATAGCTCAGCAGTTACCACAAGCGGCATCGAAAATGGAGCGAAGATATTGTGATTTACCGTCAACTTTGGTCGTATTTGGGCAAAAACTCTAAGGGTTGGTATGGGAAGAGTAGGTTAAATGTAGATTTCAAACCAAGCTAATTCCACTTGAAATTTCCGTGAAGTTGCAGAGGAGGCTTGAGCACTTAAGTGAAGGAAACTTCTGATGCTCGTGCAGGAGCAACCATCCTTTAATTAGGCCGAATGGTGCGATTCCATGATCTCACCTTGTTGAGACGGTTAAGTCCATCAAACTGGTTTTAAAATGTAACTTTGCTTTAAATTATATTTTTAACAAAATATGGTACCCAATCCCAATTTTATGATTAATTTGATTCAAATCCACTCCTTCAACTTGCATTTTGCATGATAAGTTGGGATCGAGACCAAGAAGCAGCTAATGCAACTTGCACATCGGCAGCGACACTCGATCAACAGTGTTTTGAAGCCAAAACCAACTTCTTGAAATCTATTTTTGATGCATCTATTCCGGTTGAGATTTCTTCTGCTTGACGTTAATTTAACTCGAGGTGCACTGGAATCCATTAATGATTTCTCCGCAGAAAACCTACTTTGGATAATTTACCAGTGATTATTTCCAGTAGCATACTAAGGTATTGTTATTCTCACTCATCCACTCATACAACTCACAAAACACCATGCGCGCATACCTATGACATGGTACTCCATTCGTGTTATTGTAGTTCTGCGGCCATAAGGCAGTGTGTAAACAAACCCTCATTTGCTTGCATTCATTTTCAACTATTTTGCACATAGTGAACATATAAAGACGTAATATCTAAAGACCATGCAATTATAGCATCTCAAGTGTTTTCTGAAGGCAAAACATGTGGCAGCGCTTAAGTAATATATGCGCTGCTGGCGCGCAGAAGGGGCTACCGCCATGTATTGAGGGTCATGCCACTTAATGGAAGTAAAAATCTCTTCAGCCGACAAGTCTGGTGGGTATGGTTTCACATTCGGTCAGCTTCTCCTCATCGCAGATAGAAGCAATTTGTTAGAGTTAACATTCATTCCGTGGAATGCCCTCAAAACTGTTTCGGTGTTGCTGGTCCGCTTGTGGTGGTGAACGAGAAGATAGTAATGGATACAACCGGTTGATCGATGTGAATGCAGCTTAGTTATAAATAGTGCTGTACTGGCGTTGAAGGCTGTGGCTATGGAGATACTTGCTGCTCCTCTCTCGGTAGATGCCACCATTATTTGCCGGTTCAGAAATGGCAACGATGGATCACTTTCACCCTCTGCGATTATTCTAGAGCAATGCAAATAAATTCGGTTGCTGCTTGCATCACGAGAAATGGGTGGGAACAGATGTATTTGCTAAGGAAATGATGTCAAGCCTTCTTTGGTGGTAGCTACATGCACTCCTCCCTCCACCTCTTCCTCCTCGACTTCGAAGTTAAGCGCGACATCTTTAACCACGCGATAAATCTTAATTTGTTAGAGAAATAAGCATCGGACCGCAGACTTCCCGTCTGTACTCAGGTCGCACCTCTGGTTTATTCAAAACCGTTTCTTTATCGTCTCAAGCTGTTCCAATATGTAAAGTGCCATCCTGCATTGAAAATTAAGCATGGGCTAAGGTAAAATCACAAGGTAACTGTTAACTCAAGAGAAGGGAAGTAAAACTTTTCTATTGGATAAGGCACAGTGTTTAGTGCAGCTTGTCAATTGAAGTCTGTAAATTATTATCTGTGTGTCTAAGCATAGGGTAGAGCAACATTCCCGTTTGGCCATCATCGACACGACTAATGATATTCCTGTCAACAGTCTCGAGCATTTATTTTATGACAACAACCGATGTCAAGCATTTCATTTGCAAAATACAGTAATAATGATACCAGACTTCGGCTGGGAAGTAAAACTCTGGAAGTTATGAGTCGAATCAATAAATGAGGCTTCGATATTACCGTGCGGTCTGCTACTTGACGAAAGCATGACAGTCGCATTTATTAGTCTGCGGCCTCTTGTTATTTAGGCTATAGTTCGCAATTTTTCAAGGACCTACTCTTTCACTTAGCAGGATATAGAAGAAAAGTTCAAGTACTTCCCTTATTTAGTTGTCGAGGTAGGGGCTCCAGTTACTGTGACTTGGATTTGTATTACTCAGCTACTGCCTTATCGGATTTTCCTTAATGTCACACACCTACCAGTTATTGTTTACACTAATAACCAAAGCCTAACCTACACTGCCTTTATCACGTATTCTGTGCTAACTCTAGCGCTAGATCTTATTTGAGTAAAGCTGTGTGTGGGTAATTGCATAGGTATCAGGGATATAAATAAGTTGGTATGACTGCGACTACTATGCGTGGAAACCAAATCGCATGCAACTTATTTTGTAGGATGCATAGAAAACTGCTTCAAAACATGTATTAAAACCCGGCTATCATCACATCGTGGCGTTTTTTTGTTGGAAGACAAATGAATGCTACATCAACACAACTTGTAAACATTACGAAATTTGAGGCTACAAAATTGAACTCTTAAATACCGACGCAACAACTTTTTAAGTATGCTGTTAAGATGGTAGCAAAACTTGAGGCAGCAGGCAGAGGTACAAGTGTACACAAAAAGTGAGTAACAAAACCTTTTTAAATAAGCACATAAATATGATCGAATTCCGTAACACTAGATAAACATGCTTGAAATCAACTTCCCTTGTACACACCTATAAATACTATTAATTCTTTCAATAAAACCTATCCCTCCTCCATATGAATACGCAGGTACTTGACACAAGGTTAATAAAATCATGCAAGCATATGTATAAAATGAAGTTCGACCAAATACTACATTTATTAATGCAGGAAAGAAATAACTAATTCTCCTTAGCAAAAATATGTGTGCTTATAGTCGAATCCTTAAATGGAAAAGCTGATCCACCCACAAATTGGCACTCATTAATAAAATAGTGAATTTACTTACACAAACTCATATGAAATAGTTCTCCATTCGACACCGCCTAAAACCATGCCTACGCATGCTATAATTTTATTTCTGTAGTAGATCTTACAAACATCGTCCCACTCAAACAGAACAGTTGTTTTGCATTACCCAAACTGATTTGGAGAACTCCGGCTCCATGTAGTTTCGTGTTGGGTGTACCGTGTCTCATGCCTGCGTGCGCATGTCATGCTGAATCCACTTCACATCAAGTTCTACTTGTTTTATCCAAGTAAAGCATGCCATGTTCGCTCGTCTCGCCAATTAGCAATTTAACCATCCACAATTTGCTGCAGTCCCCCCAGCATTGTAGGGATGTGGAGTGGCAATTGACTTTCAGTCACTATTGATACATCCGTGGCATGCTCAGCGTTGACTATGCTTGTAATGTCAAAAAACCCCACATTTCCTGTTCTCGAAACGCTTGTTCTTCACTCAGCGCCTAATTCCTCAACATTATGCAGCGTCTCGATACCCATGGTCCTGGCTGTTTCCTCGGATTGACTAGCATCGTGTGAAAGCAGCTTTGAAATAAGATGCCACTTCTAGAAGGCCAAGACCAATTCAGATGATCCAGTATAGATACCCTCTAATGAAACCGAAATCGTGCTTTCTACCTTCAGCTTGCGGTCTGACACCACAAATCAAACGCATGTTCTTGATTTTTTAAGATGTTTAATAGGTAAATCAGTGGAATTCAAGCTCATCCACATAATCACAATTTGCACAGAATAAATGCAAACGTGAGGCCTGCTGAAGGAGAAATCCGCGTGAGTTGAGAGTCCATCTGAGGAGTCGCACCCGTATTGTCTGCTCAAAGAGAGCAGCCATTCAGCATCTCCTTGAACCTCTCCGCACTTTGACCAGTGCCTTCGGTGTTGCAAACAACCACAATCAGATCACATACCCCGGGCTTAACTGCTGATCGGCCATTCTCTTTCACTCCTCTTTGCTCTACGCTTGGACTGGTCACTTTGCAGCTCATTGTAAGGCTGTTTGCAAAACATCCTACTGAAAAAGCTAAGCCTCTCATTTGCACTGCTTTGCGTTGTCTTCACATCATGCCCCCTGCTCTGTCACATTTACAAATACATCTCTCACCAGCTTCGTTTCTTCAGAAAATAATCTCTCGGCCACTCTATCGCTGTATCCTCTGCAAAGCCTACTTGAATTTCTTGACAATTCACACGAGTTTTATGCTCATCCTACAAAACTTAAAGTTGGGGATGTACGAAAATCCTTATTATTAATACATAGAGATTCAGCAGATATATTGAAGCCTTTAGGTTTGCTTCTTTCGCTTATGGTGGAGTGACAAAGTCCACCGGGCAGAGTTGAGGTCATTCAGTTATTTGAGCAGCTGATGGGTCGGCAATTATTCATGCAGGACTCATGATTGTTTACTGTATGCCACCAACTGGCTGCCTTGTAGCTGTAATTTTTGGTGTCTTGAATGGACATGAGCAGGTGTGTTTGCAGTCGTGATGACAGGGATAGTGTGAAAAGGTATCAGTTGAACTTAAAGATCTGCCTCTATTAAATGGTGTAAAATTCGAACAGGTCAGCTATTTGGGTCCCATGCTACAAAGAACAGCTACCGATAGGCGAACGCGGCCCAATTACTGTCTGAATGGCATACCTGACATCCTGTTGGGCACTCTTAATTTGATTGCTGTCCCAAAATTTATCGGCATTGTAGTGCTTTCCAATGCGTATGATAATGGCTGATCCAACCAAAGTTTAGTCGAATGCATGCGAGCGAGGGTGAGGGCTCACAGACTGTATTCCTGGTAAGAGGCATTCATTCCAGTCAGTGGCATTAGCCTCTCAACCCTCCAGCTCTTGGGCAACATAAGTATCCAGATTTAGGTTGAATAACTTACTAGGGTATCAGCTATGCAACGTGTTCAGAAAGATTCTTTCAAAAATTAGATCGTAAACGACATGTAAACATCGAGCAACGTAATGTGGTTGCCAAACAATGCATTTGCAATAAGACGCAGCCCCTTAAATCACACTGATCTCTAAACAAACGGAAAACATTACATATGATAATTAATAAGAATAAATTTGGGAAGATTATCTTCCTTCTTTTGGAATTGTTTGCTGTTTAGCTAACCTCTTGCAAGAAATGACTTTTGCTTTTCAAAATTCGTCTATCTAACAAATATGACAAAAGTTACCATACAATCTTTAGGCAGGTAGTATTATACTCCAGGAGATTACACCTGATATACATTGACAGATTGATAGGCACTCTAGGAATAAATCCTTTGCCTGTGGATGGAATGCATCGCACATATGGTACTGATCTTGTCTACTATTGCATCTGATTCTGTCGGCATTTGGCAGAACATCTGTGGAAGGTGTGTGATTCCATAGTGCTCTCCGTCTTGGTGTTACACGGATGCAGGGACCGATTAAAGTTAAAAGGCACTTAAGCAGCTTGTGTTTGGATATAGAGATGTTTATAGTGGTGATCATGATGTTGGTAGACTATAGCGAATTTCAACAGTTTGAGCACATACGACCAGGAGACGAATAAAAAGGGACAAGAAGGTACAAATGTGTGGCTGTCTTCTATTTAGTCGACGCGGATGCGTCCATTCAGATGGGATGTCAAACAGTGATTCGCTGGAAAAATTTTTGTGCGTCGATTTGCAAACTTTCAGCACAATTCCTGCAGCCCAGAAAATTAGATTGCTTCGTTATTTTAAGCCACCTACTTTATGTGACTGACCGTTTATCTCCAGTTCCTCCCAAAACGAAAACCTTTACGCATTGGCTTTAACATCAGCGTATTTTTGATGAATTTGGATCTATCCAAAGTGTTTCGGTTGTTTACATTGGATGCGGCTAGTGGGTTCGGGTGGAGTTTATCATTTCACGTAAGAGCTACCGACAGTCACTGCCACAACTCTGCCAATCGTCGCCAGCAGCGAAGCATGGTGTGAGCATTATCAAGGGGGTATTGGTGTGGACGACAGGTCCAATGACTAAAACACCTTCGCTTATGCTCATTTCTGGTATGAAATGCGGTATACTGGAATGTTTGAATCCACAGCAGCAGTTTTCAGCAAATCAGGGTGCCAGATTCTCTAGTCTACCACCGCAAGCGTGCCACGAAATTTCGCAGTTTTGTTAATCTCTACCTCTCAAAGCACAGCAAATTTCTAATCAAAGGCTAAACAACATATGCAATAATTGTTTAAATACATTTTAAAAGTGATTGACGGGAAAACAATTTTAACACGGTCCTGGACGCTCGCGGTTCCACTCCGGAGACCCAGTTCCTTCCGTCATAAACACTCCTCTTCGTTCATTTCTCCTCTATCCATAATAAAGATGTCTAGGAATATCTAGTCCTCTAATAGCTGGTGTGGAAGAAGGGGAGAAGAAAATAAACCATTTCGTAGTTAGCATAGGAGTAATGAAAGCCTCCAGAGTGCTGATCAAATGCATACAACGGACAATTGCTGGATGTATGTCTCTATTCCAAGTAAGACTGACACTCCTGTAAGATGTTGCCAATGAAGAGAGTGCTATAATTTTGACCCAAATCAGATCGATAATGCATAATTCCAAATTTGTTGCCATCGCTAGAAAGCCAAATAAGAATGCGTGGAAACTTGAATTCCAGTGACGTCCAGTGTGCTACATATTGACTTTAGGAACCACTCTCCTCGTCAGAGTCTAGTAATTAGCAGATCTTTACAAAGGAGGGGACAGTATCAGTGGACTTTTAAAACAATAAATAATGATAGTGTAATAAAACTCTATTTATTAGAGTTCCCTACTTTTCTGCTAAATCATAATCCTCACTCGCCTCATCTCCTGATACCACGACATTGATATATTCGTTAATCTTCAACTCCTCTTCCTCTTCACTGGATAGGCAGCCGCTAACAGGAGACCGCTCGATCCATGCGAGGTTGGGTGTAAAGTGGAGTTTGTTGATCGGGAGACTGGCGAGCAGATGCACCGAATTTCTAGCTAGCTGGGCGAGATCTTCGGATTTTCCCCAGGAATGGTACGATGGGTCAAAATTACTTAATTATTAGCAAAGTTGCCTGCTCTAAAGTCCGATTTGTACATACTTTACCGGTGGAGGAATGTGCTGAAAAATGAACGGGCAAGTGCAAATTCTAGGCACCATTTTCAAATCAGTAGACAAACAAAAATACTATACTAAAGGTCGAAGACATTTATGGCAGCCAGGATCTCTGCATGTGCGTTGTACCCGGCTTCGGGTAGCAACGAAACCTTCACCGGCATCCCGTCGATTCCGACGATAGATATCTGGTCGTCCGTCAAAGCATCAATTGTCCTATGGAGTTGCTGCAATTTGATCATATGAGTTCGTTGAGCTACTGGAGCATCCATCTGGATGTTGGACGATTAGCAATACCAATAAAATAAGGCGTTTGGATTCGACTGAGTTTGCTCCAAGTTATGCATTGCAATGCTAAATTACTGTGAGCTTAAACATGGGGCTTATAGGTATCACCAATGGTGTAAGGGAGGATTGCTCTATGAACTCTGCCTGATACAAGAGTCTTGGACGTTGGATGTCAGAGTGACATAACTCAACAAGTGACCTATACACAAGTGATTTAAATAGCTAGTCCATACACACGACTCTGATAATATCGACAAGACAAGCACATTTTAGCAGAATACTTTCGTAATTAATACTTACATGGATTAAATTAATTGAAGAAATTTTATCCCACCTATTGTAATGCTCTCCAAAAAAACAAGTCACTCAGATCGCTGACCCACGCTTACCGTACTTACACCTACACACCGGGCTCCATCACTAAGCGCCTTCCGTAACAGGTTGAGGAAGCATTCCATGATTATCATTCGTTGTCACTAAGTGTGCAAGCAACACGCACTTCTGATTGGTAGACATAAGGCACATTTATAAGTTCAGCAGCTTGATAACCCCTACAGCCTTTGTAAGTGTCTTCATATGACTTTTCATTTAACTAAACCTACAATTACCCACCACTCTACACAATCCCTTAGCAAGCTATGATCTAAGAAACTGAAGCATTTCTACAGACCGCATTCTAGTAATATTCAATGAACGGCTATCTTATGATAAAATATTCATTCGAGGTTCGAAAAGTGAGTGGCTTTGCATTTCAGCACTACATGCCATGGTCAGTGTAAAAATAAAATTTTCCCAAAAAGTTGACAAAATCGTCATAAGTATTCGTTTTAATACCTTTTGATTGCAACTTGTGTAACTGCAATGAATTTTCAAAGCATTCTTTTTTAAGAGAAAGGAAAAGAAGTAACAAGCCATTTGTAAGAAATAGGCACATCGATAGGAAATGCCCTGAACCAATTTTACAGAAAGATTCGAAGGCTAGGTCCTCGACCTTTCCATGTTAAAAAATGAAAATCAAAGAAATACAACTTGCAGCGGTCTTGTAAATTGACGCAGTAGAGCTGCAGATGTAGCCAGCCACAAAGTGAGGGAGCGACACGGCATTCAGCGCATACATTCAAGCAGTGGTGTTATTTCAAGATCACAGCAGGTTAATCCGCGTCTTCAGATTAGGCAACTCTTCTGTCAGTGTGATTCTGTCCCTATGGCTGCCAACAAAGGTGGGGTTTCTACCAATGGTTTACCATTCAAACGAATGTCTGTAAAGCCATAACACTGGTTACTGCCGCAGCATTTTGGCCAACAGATCCGGCTGACTGTTGGATATGTGAGGATAAAAGCTGCCTTAACTAACCGACGTCAAATGAGCATAGTAGCCCAAGATATCCTCTAGAACTTTATGCTATTATTGGCTTCGTTGCAAATCAAAATTTTTAGAATGCATTTAGTTTATTCGCTAAATAAAGTACTTGTTTTAGGCGTTTGATTTAGTCGGCTGTCAAATTGACGAAAACGCGTGACACTTGAAATTATAGTCGTATGTGGTCATTGTACACCTGCCGTTAATAATACCAAAATCAACTCAATTTCTAGTAACATAGTTGTTGCTACCGCAACTCCTAGAACACAGCAGGCTTGCTTTTCACTTGTGTGAACGATACTACTGGCTTGTATTCCTCAAGCCAGAAAAATGGATGGTTTCACTTGGCTTAAAATTTAATTCTTTGCTGATGCTACACTAAGATACGAAGGTGAAGAGTTCGAACTCATGCTTAAAAATGACCTTGGCATCAGCGCGCACGTGAACATGCATCTAACCCATACAAACCTCAAGCACTCATTCAAGCTCATTTATCCTACCGATTTTTTAAACAAAACACCCCACTTATCTAATCAGTGAATCCACGCTAACGCAAAACTTAAATACAATTCAATTTTTACATCCGCAAACACAATATCTTGCTCCCAAATGGTTTCTTCGTAACGAAAATATGTCCACGTCTTAACATATGTGCGTTCAATCAAGTTCTTAATTGGGACGGTAGATCCACTCCTAAACAATCGCTTGTCAAACAAAGAGCTAGATCCACTTATGCATTCACATCAACAAGAACCACTTCTTGAATCCAGAATTATTCAACTTATGCGTAGCCATGTTTTAATTTGATTTCTGTAATAGAATCTGGACGCGTATTTTGGCCTAATCAAAACAGCTGTCTTGCATCACCCTAGCTACTCGGGAAAACACTGTCCTCCGAGTAGTGTCGTATCAGGCAAGCCATGTCCTATTTTCACATGCATGTGCCCTGCATGAGCCATGGAACATCAAACACTACCTACGTGATTCAATTTGAGCTTGACATGTTCGCTTGTCTCTGCGGTCGGCTTCCGAATGCTCGACGCTTGTTAGGAAACCTAAGTTGGAGTGCAAAGTGTTGGCGATGTCTTTGACGTAGATAAAACCCAACATTCCCTATTCTCGAAGTTTTGTTGCCTAATGGCTAAATTTCCAGATTTTGTTTAAACCCTTTAACCCTCCAATTACATATTTAGATGGCCTTGAACTGTGCCATTGATTAGTAAGAGACCAAGATCTATCAAATGTAACTTCATTCATGCCCTCTGACAGTTCCTAGCTATCACGCGCCGCATGCCATATTCATGTCTTTGATTTCCTGGAGCGAATGCTAGGGAAATCAGCAGACTTCAATCTCTCCTTAATAGCACCGGTTTTCATAATAAAAATGCACACACGAAGCGTGTTAAAACCTAATCTGCAGGGTTTTACGCGCAATAACTGCGGAGTAGGCGACCACTATCCATCCCACACGAAGTTCTCAAAAATTTTGCTAATTTCTTTGACAATACAAACCATTGAACTCAGACCACATACCACAGGCTGAACTTCGGATTGACCAGTCGGCAAAGCCATCCAAGTTCTAATGTAGGGACTCTCATTCAGACTGCCTCTACTGTGTGCCGTAGTCAAGAAGGCTTCAAGCACCAAAATCGCTCCTTTGAAAAATAACCAAAAAGCAGCCAAATTAATGAATCTTTATGTTGAATGCTTTCGCCTTATGGAACTTCACGCGAGCCATTACGCTCAACTCCCAGAGGAGTGTCCTTCGTCAAACATTTGCCTTTATCCGGATTCCGCTCATCGTGTCGCGTTGGAAAGCGTATCACCACCCAGCGGCACATCAAGGCCACATCGTGAAAGCAAACCGAAGAAAATGGTAGGGTAGATTTAAGGGTGCGGACAATGCGGGATAAAACTGATTCCAATCTGTGGAGCAGCTAAAACATTAAGATTGCATTCATCCAACCAAACTCTTCCATTTGGACAGTTTCTATAATGGCTGATAAAGACATGCTCCCTAAAGCCTTCAACATCTATTGCAAACATGGTTTAATATCTCTGCTGAATCCAGGAGGCTCAAGAATGAGGCAAAGCATGATAAATGTCAAACTATACCGTTACTAGTGGTGACTTAGATCATAACAGCTTTTCAATGTAGTCTTCAAGAACGGATCTGAGTCTAAGTTTACCGACGATATAAATTGCAGTTTTAAGAACCAAAAATTACAAAGTGACTTCGTAGAAGGGTTTGGATGGGGTAAAGGTGTATTGACAGGGAACCGTATATGCTATAATAAAGTTGAATGAACATGAGATCTACAAGCCTACCTTCAAATCGTTCAATTAATTTTAATATGTAAAGTTGGGGAAAGGTTCGCAGAACATGACTGAAGGCCTTTCTTTGCTTTAATACTTTACCAATCACCCAGCCACCACAACATTTTCAATGACGCCAATAACCACTTGGAAAACATGCTGACTTATGCCTTTGCCCCAAAAGCGCTATGAGGGCGCACGCTTCCCACCTCCTTATAAGTTAGCTTACGGGTAAGAGGATGAGGCAGACTGTGATATGTTCTAGGTGTTTTAATTCCTAGTGTTTAGGGAAACGCGTGGGTGCTTTAAACATTAAACAGAAGCGCTTGAAATGCACAAAGTCAAAACAAATTAACCGCTCACGGAGATTGCCTAAGGATCTTGGGGCGCTGAGGTGCTCCTCCAATTTAGTAGCCAACGAGTCATGTTTTACGTCCAAGCAAGCTCAATACTTCCACTCGTGGCAAAAGTCGAGTGTTTCAACAAGGAAGGAAGTAGATGCTCGATAAGTGCATCCAATTGCGCTTCAAATATAATGCTGAATTTTCTTCATTTCGAAATACTTGTTTTAATACAATTATATTACTGCATTAGGCGATGAGAATAACGCTTCGACTGTGGAGGTAGACTTTTCTGGAAAAGTCCGTGGTGCAAACGAGTGCATAAAAATTAACATATTTGCCTGCGCATTGGAGCTTTGGCACTTCTACAAGCAAATGCATCGTTACCTTAAGAAAGAAAAACCCCGTCTTAGAGGAAAGAAATTGGTTGCATAATGAACGAGGTGAGAAATGATTGACGGCACCCAGTGTTAAAGAAAATGAGTGCTGTTGTGTCCTACTTACGCACCACACACTAAACCACAAACTATCCAGTCACTTGCATTCATGCTCACTCCCAAAATTCATCGCTCTACTTCGTTTCATACAATTTTACACTCAGAAGTCTAGATTCAAAGATTTCACATACTTAACCTCCATTGCAATTGTTATTCGTTTATATCTTCTGTCTGGTTACAAGACGAGTAAGGTTTAAAAGGTCGCAACGCATTGCTGTTGTAGAAATATTAGCCCTAGAACTAGGCATACAAAACGGAAGGCATGAAATTGCAAAGGAATGCTTTGCTGTCGGCACACAAATGATGTGAAAAGGTAATGTTACTTCCACCCTAACGGGCAGTCCACATTAACGGCATTAGCTGCAGCAGCTGAGGCGGAGGTATTAAGTTGCAGGCATGTATACAGAGATACATGCTGGACGGACAACGGCGGCAGCACTTGCGTTCATGAGGATAAGCTGGAAGTCTCACTGGTGGCGGCCAATTGGGGAGGGATTGTTAGTGTGTTGATGCAGGTGAGTAGGGTGCATGGAGGGTGGTCTAGTAGTCGACTTAGGCGTTGGCTCGACGGATGTGAGGCAATCAGCATAGACAAAGAAGTAGATTCAAAGGCATGTGGACACCTTTTTAGGTCAACAAAGCTGAAAGTAATACTTATAGGGATACCAGAGGACATCAACAGTCCGCAGTCCTGGTTTGATTTGGATTTACTTAGCAATGTTTCACCACCGAATCTCTATTGACAAAGCGGTTGCTAAATGACGGAAGGACAGTCGAAATTCAGTTTAGTTTCTTGTGCAAAGTGTTCACTGTATGATGTTGACAGAATTCACGGAGACAGCAGAGCAAATATCACAGCACTGTGCAAGAAATTAGTTAAAATCTTAAAGGATGCCTGCAAATTAGCTACTGGCAATATTCCTTGCAATTGTTAGCCTTCACCGGGAACGAATTTTTAGCATGCGAGGCATCTGAGCTCGGATCATCAAAACATCGAATCCTATGATGAGACTGCACAAAAATTTTTGCTTAAAACATATATATCTATTCATGGCTACTTGCAGCCTTAAATATTTAGCACGTTCCCTTTCACCAGCACAGAATGTTTAATGTTGCGCTAAAACTAAGAGGGCCTCTAAGAAACCACAAAATATTTCGAAGTGCATCAACACATATTGATATTAGACGCACAGAGTTCCATGCTTTTTTTAAGTAGGACATGGAGACCAATGACACTGGTTTAAGCCGGTGTCGTTGTAATTCAGTTCAGTTCTCTGCAAAGTGCTCAAGCAGACCGAGGCGAAAATGTAATCATCTTCACATAAGACAGCATTTGAATGAGGAAACGTTGAAACTTGGTCTTAGATGTGTAGACATGTCAATTATTGACTGATCCAATGCAAGGTCAAAACGAGGTGGAGAAGTAACTTGTCATATTCACATTCAACCTGACTTAGTCATTGGATGTCTGCATTTGTGCCACAATCTCGCTTGTCCAAAGATGTCGGCATCGTGATTACCTAGACTGTGGCCATAGCCACGAGTAACTTGGGAGAGCAGTAGGTGTAAAGTAAGCATGAAAGATCACCAACTGCAGCATTTTGGGTTTCCAAAGGAAGCCGTTCTATGTAATCAATAGAATTCATAAGCTTTTGCACGTAAAATTAACTCGCCAATCAGACCTTTAGTCATTGATGCCAAACAGCAGCAGTCTCAGTGAAAAGTCCAACTTGGCAAGTGGACAAATTCCGTGCCTGGATATCCGCACACTCACTTCTAGGCAGCAAATTGCTAAAAATTAGAGGAAACGAAGCTGTGAAAATGAGTGTCATCTCGCAGCTCAATAGCCAAATTGTGAAGGCGGACTAAGGCATACATATGTGCCAATTAAGTTCTTTGATGTTTGAGAAGTAATAACTGGGCATGATATGAGTACATGTAAACTCCACAAATCAGACAGGAACCGAAAGAATGCTTCCATGTCGATACTGTACTCAGAAGTGGACGCATGAGTTGCGGGCAGTTGAGGCAGCGCTAATGAAGATTGCAGGTAATTATAGCAATAATTTAATGGTACATGATAAAGCAGACGACGGGGACCCAAAACCAGCTGATGTCCATTTGCAGGGAAGATTCCTAGTACTGTAGAGTGATAAAGTGCCTTAAAGCCGTCTGTCAGTCGGTAGTGAACTTAGCCACCGTGGTTCACATATATGTATTGCGGCAGTCAATTTTGTTGCTGAGAAATGCGAAACTACTTAGAAGGTGACCGAAGCATGCACCTCTCTGCACCTCTCTCTGGCGTTTTCTCTTTTAATTGATGCAGACATTGCGTGTGGAGTCAAAATTTTGGAGTTCCAGCTTGGGTTCAAAATAAATTCTTTTTCAGCTTCGCTTGTAAAGCTTAATTATCCCTATCCGATTTGAAAAGCCCTCCAATAGTTGACTTAATTTACAAATGGTTGCCCTTTGATCGCTTATCTATATCCCTCACCACAACAACTTTAAAAGAAAGTGCAAGGCTGTCATATGTGAAGGAGTTCGTATTGTAACGCCTAATTTTGCCCATCTTGTTTCACCAAACACATAATTCTGTTTTAAAATACATATTAACCTAAACAGACCAAATCATTACTCCGCATCAAGTCCACGGGTAAAGTCTAAGACTAGACTTATGGGCAATAACGTTGTCGAATGCACCATAAAATAGGCTTTGCGTGTGACCCACAAATTTCCATTTATAATGTGGCAATCGTTGTTTGAGGAAGAATTGAGGTAAAGCTGCATAAAAAGACTGATTAAATTTATGTGATTTCAGTGAGGGGAATTCAAAACGTCTGTTTTAGTACACTGCTAGGCATGGTAAACCCATTATTCTAGTAACCGCTTCTTTCTATCAAAAAGATTATTGCGAAAATTATTGTGACACACTAGCATATTGCCTACAGTAACATTTTGGCCATCCATTAAGAGGTCACTTAATGTAACGTTCTTGAAATTATGCATCCTTTGCATTATAAATTTAAACTGTTTACTAATAATTTAATGAGCAGATGTTTTGTGTTATTTGCTAACCTTAAAATTAACAGCGAATCCTGTGTATCGGTCAAAGCGGGGAGCATGTTACAGCAGTTAAAAGCTTTTCAAAAGCAAAAAAAACATCACATTGCTACACCGAAGCACCCACCTTCCGTTTTATGCCAAAAGCATAAAATTGGCGTTGTTTCATGAAAATGACTATGGCTAGAGTATCTATCAAGACGTCCTTTTATGCATTTATTACCAACAGAGAAGCAGCCACACCTTCGAACCTTGTATTACAGAGAAGGAACACTACTTTCTCACTTCCTACAAAGTTGTGATAGTCGCACTTATAATGTTGCATTTAATTCAGAAAATCCACCAAATTTGGGAAGGAACAAAGGGTGCTTAGTGATTGTAATGGACATTGGTGAGGGTGCCAGCAATTACGCCTCATGCTACTTTGATTGCCTACAATTTGAGTGTTTGGAATTGGCCTACGAACTCAAGTGTCCCTCAGAGGCGAACTTCAAGATGTGCTATTTAAATAATTGGCCAACCAACGAGTTACAGGTTTCATTACATCCGGTTCCCAACTTCAAAGCATCTTGGAGCTCCATGATGCCTGGTAAAGAGAGAGTCGGGTTACTATTCGAGCGTATACTTCACTTTACAGGCAGAAAAGTCCTTCATTTCCTGGATTTCTATGTAAATTGTCGTCAATTTTAAGGTGCAATAGTCAACACTGATTATGTCGTCTAAAACAGGGCGAAAAAGCGATCTGTAAAACGTCTGATAATAGTGTTGGATGCCAGCTCCACTACAGCTCTCATGCCTTCATTTCAAAAGCAATATTTCACATTGTGCATTGCTTTAAGCTGACCACTCCACCTTGTTGTGTGGTCGACTAAGGCTGCACAACTTTTAAGCAACCCATGGAGCATTATGCATGGGGAAATGAGAACATTATTAGTGTTTACGTAGGAACCTTGCTTGAATAGAGGACAAATAAGCCGCATCGTTGTATCGGAATCCGATTATCAAATCGTGGAAACTATGCACTGAGAGACGCATGGCATTAGCCAGCCAACCTCAGCAACCGCAGATGTCACAGCCATCATGCAAATGAGCCCAACCAAATGAAGCTATTCTCCACGTCTTGCCTGATTTAATCTGGATTAGTTGTTTGAATGAAATTACTACTTGATTTCCTCTTGTTGCCACCTCCGCTCTTCGAATTTAGTCAACGTAGTAAAACTACATGTCCAAAAGGAAATAAAAGGACGACCTGCTGCGAGTGTTGGCAAAATGTTTTTTCTAATGAACCGCTAGAAAAAGCGCATTTTAGGTAAGCTACCTATTTCCCTACCCGACCTATGACTACATACCACTACAACGAGCAACTTGGTTGGGGATGATCTAAGCACTCTAGATTCGTTCACTTCCTACCTGCTTTTGGCTTCACTTGGCTACAAGTTTCTTATTTACTGACCGATTCTCACCTATACGATACATCCATACAGCCAGGGATTAGAGTACCGCTGCACACCAGGACATAGTGAGTGAAGGTGATAGACGAGGGGTAAGCAAAGCGTTTCCTTCTTGTAGTACGACTAGCCTTTTGCGGTTCAATGCTAGTCAGAGTCGCTAAAATGGCTATCTTTTGCTTCATACGTAGATGTTACTTACTCATTATGGTTAAGAAGTGTTATGACTACGAAGAAGCACCAGATGCTGTCTAAGGTCTGCATCTTGTGAATAGGCTTCTTGCTCCTGCACTTCATGAATTAGTTCTTCATCGCAAAGTTTAAAATAAAATTCTATCTTCTTGAGCGCAATCCATGATTAACTTAGTTAGATGAAAGCCTATGCACTTAGTAACTCCTAAAGCCCTTGACTTGAGATTATCATGATGAGACGCTGATATAATGGTGACCATTAACTGAACTGACCAGTTTTTACTGAAACGACTGATTACTTGGCAATGAGTGGCTAGCTTGAATACTTCAGCAAAGTTGGGTCCACTGGGTCTGGTATATGACGACAAGGCAATTTATTTGCAAGGGTCCCCAACTGCTCATTGAACGTGTGTCAAGATACTCCGCATTTTATGTTTACTTTACTTAGTGGCTGGATCTTGGTGAAACCGCAGTGTCATTGGGAGAGCTAAGACTGGTAGGAGATACTGAACCTCCTTTGTATTAAAAAAACAGGTTTGCTTCATTTTAGTCGATAGGCACGCACTCCGTTCGAGTCAGTGAATTTAAGCCCAAAGTGGCAAAAGTAAAATTGACATTGACATAGTTTGCATTTGTAACTCAGTTATCATTCATAGTGAGAAGTCACTGAAATTTGAGGCAGGCAAGAATTAATGAAGAATCTGTATTGGAGAAAGGTGAGTTGGATTAACGCAGAGGATGAGGCACACACATGAAGCGCTGATTGGCTTGCACTGACTTACGTAAGTGTTCAAGCGAGGACAGATTTTCCAGTCAAGGCAGCACTTTTTTTATCTCCTAGACGTAAAATCCTCCTGATAAATCTATGCTTTAAGGGATCGTGTTTTAGCTAACTGTGGATGGTGCAGTAAAGGTAAATAATGATTGCCTTTTCACGGCCAGCTTAGCGTATTCTCTTGTACTTTAAACTAGAATCTTCTGCTATGGAGAAATAGTGGTGAGTTATTGCTCTGACATGGATTCATACTACATTATCGCACACACACTGATAAACCAATGGGCAGTGTTTTAGATTACTTGGTGGAATCAGAAATACTGATTGCTTTTCCAACTGGCTGCATAGTCACTTTGCATAAAGAGGCTGAGCTCAGCTAGTCGCTATCACGTTTTCACGTGAGTGCGCACGAACGAATATCAGCATAACTCGATAGACAAACTAGTGGTACTGGTGCCTCCAATTCCACAATGCATGAGGTTATAGGTTAGTTCAAGTTCACTTAAGCTGGCAAAGAGGGAAGAAAATAGCTCCACAACGCTAACGCACCTGCACCTAAGGTCTGAATGCGAGCCGATAACTTCGAATATCTTTTGCATTCCGCCGGATCCTGTTCAGCTGCTGCTTTTGTGCCGGCAATCACAAGACACTGGTAAAATGTGTTTGGACGCAGATTATTGACTGTAATGTAGGTCGTCATGGCGTCCACCGTGGAGGCATTTACTGGAGGGCTACCGGGAGCGGCGCCATAACAAATGACTTGGTAGGGTTGTAGGGCGCCGTTAAAGTGAGTGGGCTCAGTCCACCCGAGTTCGATTTGTGTCTGCGATATGGCCGCTCCTACAGGCTGCCGCATTGGCGAGGGAGCTGTGAGTAATGGAAAATTGTTAGTAAGGGCAAAATTTAAAAGCATTATTAAGACACAACTTGGTAGAATTGTGTGTTATTAATAAATCATTGATGCAAATTTCAGTAAGGAAAACCTTCACTGGCATCAATACTTCCCAAATCAAACCATCTTATTTAAGTAGATCTGAATGCATGAGAGGATATGCAGTTGATAAAATACGGATCAGACTTACCAGTTGGCCAAGTATGGACGAAAGCTTGATAATCGGCAAGTATTAATCTGTTTTGATAAGCCTCCACGTCCACGACGTATAATGTATCAGGTTCCAACCCACCAAACACCACTTGTGCAGTTTCCACGCTGACGGTTATTTTCTCGGTGCGACCCGGGCCACCTTCTGGTTTTGCCCTTACTGTAATCAAGTTCACTTTGTGTTCAAATAATTCCCCAACGTTCCAGGATAATTTGATGGTGTTATAGTTCAGGCGACTCCATTCAAGAGTAGGCTCGAACCAGCCCCCACCCGACACTGAGCCGCCTACAACAAAGGCACTGTACAATACATGTATCATAAGCATTCCACATTGAATGACTGAGTTATCGAATTCTATTGCTTATCAAACCCTCATTCACACATGCACATTAGAGTCGAAAATCTAATGGCACCTTACCACCAGCAACTGGCGATCCCTCAGCCAAAATGCAGGTTGCCAACAGAATATGCCACAAGAGAAACACCATCTGCATCGTTGTGAATGGCCCTCATTCACACAACGCGACGCATTTATAGAAATGATCAAAGATCATATTGACCAATGCGAGGTCTTGATCTTGACCCACAACTCCACTTCTTCGTGCATAAGCTGGGCGTATGGTGTAGTGGGTCACGGGAACAATCGTGCGCTCAGCAAGCACGCCTGTTTTCACCGATGTGCGCATGAAGGCAACTGGAAAAAATGCAAGCGCAGATTCACTCCGAGAGACCTACTGCCGATATTAGTGCCGATCTGACGTTAGCCATTGTGTGTGAACAGTCCCCCGACATTGGTGTTTTCATGGCTGTGTCATCACGTTGTTTAGGAAATGGTCACCAATGAGTAAAGGTGCGACTGAGTCTGTAGGTCTATCACCACGTCTAGTCAAATCTTCCTGCTGCTCATGAGCACACAATGTTCTATTATCTTTTGGTGTTTTGAAGGAGGCCAAATTACAAACGGTGTTTTCGATGTCAACCTTTGCACATCCGATCCATCAATGCACAATTTGATCGCTTTATTAGTTTACACCTAGTCTTTTAATTTAAAGATGTGATTACTATGGAGTGTAAACGCCATTTAGTGCATTAAGAAGGTTGTCATATTGCCCGGTAATACATTAACGATTATTTGAAGTAACAGATTCACGTGTTCTAGGATGACATCCTCTATGTCACTTTAATTATCGTCTTTTTTGGGTATTTTGTAAAGATATTTGGTGCTTTGCAGTGCGATATGACAAACTAACTTTCAAAAAACACTTGGAACTGTGTGTAGCTACACACCTATGAGCATTTATATGGAATACAAATTACCCTTTTAGCACATGTCAAAAACAGTGTATTTCACTGTAGGGATAGCAGTCGACATATTTTAGGCAAGCATTCAATTGCCGTGTACCAAATCACTAGCTTGCACTCAGGTGCGCCATTTAAAATTTGAAATTTAACCTGTGAAGGCACTAGACAACCGCAATTTTCAGCTTTACGATTAGAATTCCATTTCGTGGCAACAGATCGCGAGAGCACTGCCTGATGTGACAAAATCAAACTTTCGAGCAGGAAAGCCCAAGAATAAAGCAATACAGACCAATAGGGTATCGGTCCTTCACAATGGATGTGATATGCAAATAGTTCCCTAGCATAGAGATAAAGAATAGGGATTGGTGGTTTACTGTGGCAAAATAAATATCATAGCTTAACTATCAAATCAGCAGAACTCAACGTGTCAGTATTCACGGATTAACCCGGCACAATTATGCCTCTCATTCTTTGACATTGAAGTCCTAGCGCATCGCATGGCGCTTGTGTCACACATCTCACCGACTTCGCTCAACTTTCAATCATCATGGTGCAGGTGAGGTGAAGCAGGTGGTAGCACACTGCTAGTCACTGAGCCGAGGTTGCCATTTATTACTACCGGCAGAGCTACAATAGCTGCGTGTCAGCTGCCTCCATTTTCACTTCATCATCTGAGGAATTTCAGCCCCTCCACAGCACTCGCCCATTTCGACTCAAATTGTCTCATTTTTGGAGGTGGTCGCACGTACAATTAATTCTCACCTGCTTATCAATCCGCCTCCTAGAAGTTCTCAATATAAGAGTTGAAGAGAATAGACGATGTGGCATCGCCGCCACAACTTTTTGTCAGGTTACAATCAGAATGGTTCAAATCGACCTCCCTTCTAGCACGCGATGACACTGTGAATTTGATCAAGTCGATCAAATACAGCAGTACCCCACGCACTCTATGGCTTTTGGTTAGCAGCTGTGTGCGAAGATGATGTTTGACATGATCAGCGATTTTGCTAGCTATGTTCTCTTAAGCGCACGAAACAGTGATTCCGGACTGCTCACGGACTCCATCAATTTATTGACTGTTTTTTTAGAGTGGATGGAGGAAATTTACTAAATAACTTACTAGCGCTTCAGCCCTGACGTCAGATCATTTAAAGTGAGAATGCTCCTGCATTGTTCAACCCTACGGTAGCATTTAACACAAGAACACTAGTCTACTGTGCTTATTAGAAGAAAGGTTCTGCAGATGTGCGTTTCAATCTTATAATGCTAGAGCAGTGGCTTGCATAAACTTGAGATAGTCATTTTGGAGAATGTGTTACGAGAATATCTGCCAGTAGCTATGCAAACATCTTTCTTTTTATAAAATGGACCTATTTTTACCTGTTTTTCACTTGAGCTGATTCGAGCCCACAATTAAATCACACAAGTCGAGCTTAGTTGGATAATGCTTGACTTCTTGTCGTCTTTACAGAGCAATTCGGATTTCTGTCTTACGCAAATTTATCCCTATCAAGGTCTAACCACCCACGGAAGCACTCATTTCGATGCGAACTATGAGAAGTAAGTCATTTTAATGGTTGCAACTAATAGCAGGCTTGCCACATCACGAATAGCATCAGCTGCCTTAAAGACAAATGGCAAACATGCTTTTCATCTGCAAATAATTTGTTTTGAGCTTTAAATGCCTTTATAAATGCTTGCTTTTCTCCATCTTGTGTCAAAAACAGGAATTTTTTGCTAAACGAAGTCAACAACTAGCTTCTCTATCCACTTGTCACATCATCTTCTCCTTAGAAAAGTGTGAAACGAAGGAGCGTACTGGCAGTCCGGAATCACTGTTTCGTGCGCTTAAGAGAACATAGCTAGCAAAATCGCTGATCATGTCAAACATCATCTTCGCACACAGCTGCTAACCAAAAGCCATAGAGTGCGTGGGGTACTGCTGTATTTGATCGACTTGATCAAATTCACAGTGTCATCGCGTGCTAGAAGGGAGGTCGATTTGAACCATTCTGATTGTAACCTGACAAAAAGTTGTGGCGGCGATGCCACATCGTCTATTCTCTTCAACTCTTATATTGAGAACTTCTAGGAGGCGGATTGATAAGCAGGTGAGAATTAATTGTACGTGCGACCACCTCCAAAAATGAGACAATTTGAGTCGAAATGGGCGAGTGCTGTGGAGGGGCTGAAATTCCTCAGATGATGAAGTGAAAATGGAGGCAGCTGACACGCAGCTATTGTAGCTCTGCCGGTAGTAATAAATGGCAACCTCGGCTCAGTGACTAGCAGTGTGCTACCACCTGCTTCACCTCACCTGCACCATGATGATTGAAAGTTGAGCGAAGTCGGTGAGATGTGTGACACAAGCGCCATGCGATGCGCTAGGACTTCAATGTCAAAGAATGAGAGGCATAATTGTGCCGGGTTAATCCGTGAATACTGACACGTTGAGTTCTGCTGATTTGATAGTAAATCTACGATACTTACATTAATAAATCCCATCTTGTAACTGCAACCCTAAATTTAGCCCTTTGTAGCCAATCTATTTGGGTTTTTCTTGGGGAAAAACCCATAACAACATCATTTGTTTTATGACTAACTTTTGCCCATAATAGTCCGCCGTCCCCACCTTTGTGAGGACCTTCTGCACGTATTCACGTTGTCATACCTCTGTAATACAGTGGTTTCAGCTTCCTATCCCATGTAATTTGTTTATCCATGATAACAGCAGAAAAATGTAGAGGCTGAGGAAGTGGTATTGCAGCATATTATCAGATAAAATCTTTATCTTTGTTTGAAATCCGCCATGTGGCTTCGGCTAAAAGACGCCCATGGAGACACTTGCGATGACTACATTTATCTCTTCCTGTCTAACAATAGAAATTGCCCCCTTCCTCCCCTGAGAACCCAATCAAGTATGTTAATATTAGTCTGATTAGTGTAAAAAGAGTTACTAGAATGTGGCCTTTATGAATTGTCCTACGCCAAAAAATTTGTGTAAATACTCACTGCTACTCACTGTTGTTAATCACTAAAGCAATGCTCTTCAGATTCACACTATAACTGCCCCATTCTTCGACTACGTACTTCAATAGCGCACATCATACGAACGGACTACTTGCTAGAGTATACAATGCACATGCCAAATCACAAATCAGCTAGCCACTCAGGCCCAAATCCACTCATCACTACGGTTGGTGAATTTCTGTCAGCTATAGGGCTGCGTGTCAAAATTTATTAAAGTCACCACATTCTCGCTAATGGCACTTGCAACCTGTCTCCTCGAAGGAGCGAAAATGGAACCATAATTTAGTGAATAGTGGTAAATATTTTGAATAATGTAAGATAATGCATGAACATAATCATCAAAGCGGGTTGGATAGCCTAAAGACGACCTTTTGCTCCATTATAGCAGGAAAAATTATTCCAACTTTTCAACATTGCACATCTCCAGTACTACTCTTCACAATTGGCCAAGTCATTATTACCTTGACGTCACACTATACAGCCACGTGGTAAAAGGCCAAGGAGATTTGACAGTTTATAAATAAAAGGGGTAAAATCGAATGGAGGAGGATCAAAACGAGTAGTTGGGTGTGTTGCGCATCGTGTCCATGCAAAAAACACTAAAACATGAATTGTGGTAGTGAGCGTATCAACAAATGTCGGATTTTTTTGCAGCCTACGCTACTTTTATCCCTTTTAGAGCACCATCAAATGATCTTCGCTGACCACAGTTACCACCCTATGTAAAAGTTCCTATTTTGCTCGAGTTGCATTTCACCTTTGTTAATAATACGTTTTACCATTCAAACCTTTTCAAAGTAATGCATGAAGTACTAGATGAGCGGTAGTCCTTAAAGACCATACGCCTTAAAATTCTGCCTCATCAAAATTTGGGAATGACAAAAAATCATGATAAAAGAGTTTGTGCTGCAACTCACATCCTTTCTAGTGCAGAATTGAGTGTGCTACATCCTTTCCCAACGTCCGCCACTCCAGAACAAAAAATGCATGCTGCTTACCGACTAAAGCTAAATCAACGTTAATGCTTCACCTTCCTGAAGTAGTAGAATTTCGTCCGAGGCAAGGCTAAAAGAGACGTCTCTTTTACTTTTCTACTGTCCGACCCATCCTTAGGCAGCACCAAGAAAGAAAACCTCACACGGAATACCTGCGAAATCCTCTAATTGCATTTCAAATACAATTGCAGCTCGGGCCAAGCAAATGTTTACAACTCCTATACTCCTGCATTTTGTTCAATTTTGCGTAATTTTCCGTTCAATTTTGACTAAGCCACAGCTCTTAATATCAAAATCGAAGAGCTTAGCTGATGCATCAACACCCCCACAGCTTGTCTGTCACGCTAGAACCAGTATGGTTCAACTTGACCTCTCCTGTGGCAAGCAATAACACTGTGAACTTGATCAATTCATTCAATCATAGCGTCGCTCCTCGTGACAATGTAGTAGACGATGTGCAAGCCCTACTTACTAAGTGGCTGCGTCCACACACACTCTATGACATTTGCTAACAGGCGTGTGCGTAGATGATATTTGGCATGCTCAACAATGTTGTTAACTAGGTCCTCCTAGGCACATGATCTATTGAAACTGATACTGTCCATGGCTCTCATCTACTCATGATTGTGCCAATCTGAGCATTATGACAGGAGACGTGCCTTTTAGGTGAGAAGCAGTTTGTACATATCAACCTCAAGACAAAGTGACGTCACCAACAAATGAATCGCATACGAACCTAGAGCCTCTAGATTCCCTCCTTCTTCTGTGTAATTTGTCCGTTCAAGAAGCGTGAAGGCACTAAACCCTAGAGAATTGAGCTGCTTATCTGAAATGCGCTGCTTTTTGTCGAGTGTTCATAGAGAAATAATTTGCTGACACTTGTAGTAGGCAGTTCTTTTACCTCATATGGGTAGCTGGAAGAGCAAAGGTGGCGACAAGATGACGTCTGAATATCAGTTCGAATTACATCAGGTAAGACTTGCAGACTGATTACCTGCTGGGACGTCTGTAGTTGTCGATACTGGGAGGAAACCGCCATATTTTTAGCGCTTTATTGCTTTCGCGATTCAAAAAAGAGAATTAACCCAACGGTGCAACTTAACTGTTCTCCGCTTAGACAAGTTTCTTTACCGATCTACAGGACTCCATAGAGTTGTTTAACGGTTCTGCACCCTTAGCTGACCACCAAACAACACGAATCTTAGCGGTGCGAAATCTTAAGCATCGCCTTTGAGATGAACTTATGCGAACTAAAGAGAAGACTGGCAACCATCACCATACTTGGGTGTTATAAAAATTCTTTTTGCTCCCTTTCTTATGGTACACATCGATGCTGACCGCTGCATCTTGAAATGATGACATCTAATTACAAAAACCAGGATGTTAACATTTATCCTGTCTCCAGATAGAAGTACCTTGTTAAAGAGCAACCAGCCGCCTTTCCTTTTCCAAACATTATAAAGCTCAAAATTGTCTTGAAACTAGGAAATTCAATAACCTGAAACCTGTAAATCCTCACTTGGCTGGTTAGTTAGACAACACATATTGAAGCTCGTCTCCAGGGCATACTTGAGTTTTAAGGCCAATCATAAACTTCTTCCCTGTATGCAATCAAAGTAGCATGGGGAGTAATTACTGACACTCTCATCTACTTGTATTACAATCATTAGCTATCCCTATTTTCTCTCTGCGTTTGATGGATTTACAGGATTGAGCGCAATAATATAAACGGAATGATCACCTCTTCAAAATTAAGAAAATGGTTCCCATTCCCAGTAATTAAACCCACGGAGGTATGGTTGTTACTGTGTTGACAGTAAATGCAAGAGAGGGCCTCTTAATGAACGCCTCGATCTCTATTTCCTGTGACCCCCTCTTATTCTTTTGACTTGAAATAAGGGGCAGAAACTGAAGCATATCTATGTAACTTTTTTTCATTTTGCAACTGTGATTCACGCTGCTCACCTCAAATGTTAAGCTTAAGGTCGGCGAATCGAGTAAAGCAACTGCTCATTACACTTTTGGTAATCGCGTGAGAGTTAGAGCAGTTTTAGAATGACAAGTTGATGGACTCTTAAAGGGTAGCCAAATCGTTATTGTTATTTTAGAATGGAGTCCCCTCCTTGGTGATACTAAAGCTTTCTAGTTGCTCCTTTTTAAATCGTTACAAATCCGAAAGATTATGGCCATTTTACGATGCGGTTATTTTAACACTTCAGCCATTCCTTGCACAGCCTAACTCAGGTTCTTGCTTGCAAATGCTTATAATATTCTATCATCCCTCCCTATATCAACAGCTTCTATATCCGCCATGTCATCTATGCCCATACTGTTTCGGTGGTTCCGGTACTAATAGTTAAAATATCGTGTTCGAAGCACAGAGACACTTGGAGCTTGGAGAACTACTTGGACTTTGGTCTGTGTAGAAATAATCAAGTTGACGATCAGCTAATGATGGCGATGTGTGAGGTGGATGGCATGATGTGCCTGAGGAGGCGTTTGGCCAAGTTATACCTTGCCTTTCGTCCCAACAGCAGTTTCCATTGTCCTATACAGACAATGCTTATGTAGGTGACACAAGTTGTCAAGAAGACATCAGTTAACAAAGAAAACTGACTAAGAAGACGTGTTCTGACAGCGGAGATGTATCGACTCTACTAAGTCAGAAAATTTTGATCAAGTTCCGTGTTATACTGATCGACCTATTAACGCTTGCACTCAAGCAATGAGGTTTGCTTTATCGCAAGAGAGAGGAAATGAAATGGAAGAAGCTATGGTATAGGTAGTAAATCATACTCGCTGAATGGCACCCCATTTCCACGTGTAGACATCTTTCAAGATAGCAAGACACTTCTTGAGTGTGAGAAAACAACTACTATTTAGTCAAGACTCTACCTGAGAAGTACCGAAATTGAAGGAAGTGCAAGAGTGCAGTAGTTGTTAATACTTGCGCGGTTTAGGTTGTATCTGTATCAGGAAGGGGATAAGAGGATGTTAAAATTATTTACTAGCAAAATCAGGATTGCAGGATAGGAAGGATCATTAAAATGACAATAAAAATGACGGGCTAATGGCGAAAAATTAATGAAGGCATTAATTAATTAATTAGTTAAGTGGCAAGCAGTACTGCGGTAAGATCTTTATTTAAGGTCTTCCATTTTATTTTCACTTAAAGATGGATATGCAGTGATTGCGCATTTCTTCATGGACGCCATTCAGGCGATGACGTGGAGCGGGATTGATTAAGCATGGACGTCTTTTCTGACACTACGCCATTATACTTTTCCTCTGTCTGCGTGACTTCTGCCACTGTCATACAATGAATAAGTTACACAGGAAATTAAATTGACCATTGGCTGTCCTCCTGTCACGCAGTAGTCAGTGGTATAGTTAGTTTCGACCATGGGAAAATGCAAAATGTACCTCAACTGAACCGAGACTAAAGACTGTTAATGGCAACTGGTATCCCTACTAGTACTATTTTCAGATTTGTTGACCCACAAAGGTGTCCACATACAATACACTCAAGGATCCTTTCCTACCCTAATCAGTAAGTTGATACCTAGATCAGGTCTTGGTTCATTCTTCCTACCACTCTCCATTCTAAATTATAATTTGCACAATGATTGTATGGTAATGCGTAAAAGCAATTGCTGAATTGAACAAGGTGTATGTGGGACCGCATGAGTCACCACGGATGCTTTCAAGGTGACAGTGCGTATCGAGTTCAGGTGCAAAGCGGACAGCTTCTATGGTGTTCTGGTGAATCGGATCGATTAAGAGAAGAAGTAAAACAGGTTAGATCCACATCCATTGACAGTCACACATCCCTTCCTCCTTCTCTCTCTCTCTCTAAGCGTTATTCTGGACTCCGCTTTTGAATGTTGCAAATGTGATTTATGCAAAATTAGTCAGAATGTAATCTCCTATCAAGGGTTCTCTGTGTCTCTTTTTTTTAGTGCCTTAACCCTACTTTTGAATTTATTTTTAAACAATTACATTTTCTTCTGAATGAAATCTTTGCAGTTTTATTCCACATTTATTCGGCTCCTTTAGTAATGTTTTGGTAGGACAAAGCTCCTCATTAATGGTAATTTGATAGCCAAAATATGTCAAAGGGACAACACGTACTGCTTAGAAGGTGATCATGGTAGGTCGTAGTATGATGGATTTAGGAGAGGTCCTATTAGTAGGGATCTCAATGTGCAGTACAGGGTCAAAAAATGATTGGAATAGTTACAAAGGACAGACTTTGCGTTTGCACTTATAGAAAGGACATTTAGCTAAGTGGTAGTCTACGTGAAAAAGGAAAACAGGGCCCTCTTACTAATAAAGGCTAATGCGTACAGGCAAATGTAATTCAGGACCTGGAAAATGTTTATTAAGTGGAAGGCAACATTGGTGGTACCTGCGCGAGTGCTGCAGTGTGTAGTAAATATCGGTGGAATTCAGTGGGAACCTGTTCGAGAAATTGCCTTTAAGCACACTGCCCAAATGAGACGCATAGCTGCAGAAAAACACTTACAATCGTTTGAAATCAGAAAAGGATGGCATTGTATCAACATCTAACCCGCTTTAGGAGATCCTCTTACAACCAGCACAACTGGCATTCACCCGGTGTCTATGACTTGGCATCACCATAAGGTCCGCCACCAGCATGCGTGAAGACCAGCCGGATTTTAAACTCAGGGCGACCAGGAAAGAATAGAAATGGTTGGACGACCGACGAAAAATGGATGGAAGCGCAATATCGGTAAGACGCCTCTGTGGAATGCAGATGTTGACTGGTTTACCTCCTCCCTGTACGGTTTTAGCTGTGGAGCGTATAACAATTTATTTTACCAGTATTTGCTTTAGACAGTCAGCAAGTGATGCACATTTCAAATGTGAGATAATGTCAACTCACAACGCATACTCTCTCAAGTACCAGGAGGCGAACTAAAGCGCGTCTGCGAGTTTTAGCGGAAATCTAAAGATATAACAGAATTCCCTTCAATAGGTTTGACATTTGGTTTAGTCAAGGATAATGGTTGATAGGAGCAGAAACCTTGACGTATCTTCATTGGCCTTGCTGTTGAATTAGGTCGAAAGTCGCTATCCCATATTCAAATGCTCGTAAGCTATAAGAGCCATGCAGTAGAGCAGTTGCAACGCTTTGAACATCAGCACAAATGGCTGTTTGTTGTGGCGTTTGATATGGCCTTCAATAAAAGAGAGTTTAGTTCGTTGGTAGCGTGTTACTGTAAGACGTACTTAAGAGGTCTATCTGCTGCATGTGACGAATTGGAAGTACTCAAGTGAGTCACTGTCTTTTGTATCATCAGTCAGTTTGTGATTGATTGCTCACGTAGAGAAGTCTGCCATTGACACCGACAAAGTGATTGGACATTCCCTTCTAGCACATTTTACAATTAAGTAGATAGTGGTAGTCATAAAAGCACAAACACAATGAAATACTTATTCCATTTGCTAACATTCGATTGGTATACAATAACCTTTCGCTTGCGCGGGATCATCCTCACTGTGCAAAAGCACTGAATCCATTAGCTCGAAATAGGAGCATTTATGAGGGTCTGACTCTAGTTTGGATGCTCCAGACTCAGATCAGAACTCCCTAATTCCATTTCCTTTGAATTCAGCATCCGTGTATAGGATCGCCATCAGGGGCATAGCAAGGATTTGTTAGGGCTCGTAAGATGGCGGGCTAAAGTAACAGTAGGAAAAAGAATATGCAAATCACCTCTTGCGGTCTGGTGTAGAGGTGCTCTAGGGGACGATGATCTGACTAGGCGCATATATTAGTTAAGACTTGACTTGCAGTCACTCTCTGAGACATTCAAAATCCAGTTTGCCGACTCCTCATCAGCCCTCAAAGTTCGGGTGAGGGCATATCGGAAAAGTTAGATCATTCAATTTTTGAATCAAATCTAAATTCCAAGGTCAAACCAAGGTTAATGAGGTCTTTTTATTGCCCACTACCAACAGCATATTCAGGATTGTTCCGCCTCTCCAGTCCTCCTTAAGCAGCTGCAAAGTAGAGAGTTTTGATGATAAATATGCCCTTCAGGGTTTCTTGGAGCCAAAAAAGAGCAATAAGGTTAAGATTTGTTCTGTTAGTTCGTGGGACAAATTTCAGAACTAGTTTTGGCAGATAAAATGTCCAAGCTCTACGAAATGTAAGCATTTTACCTGAATCGGATCTCCACCGGCAGGCATTCAACAAATGGATACCTGCTCTTAACAACAACTACATTAGATACAAAGTTGCCGCTGAATTGAATAAATGCTACCAAATTTGCAGTCGCTAATGCCACATCGCATCTAGCCTTACACCCCATCTGCTTAGTCTCGCTAAAGAGTGGTGGTTTACAGATGTGTGGGACGCCTTATTGCCGGATTTGGAGGACTCAACCTTGCACATCACGCAAGCGCAGTCTCCAACACCTCATAGCCTATGTAATGTGACATGAGGACAGATGGTTTTACCATTTCCTTAAGAGCTAGATAAATTGATGTTTTATCTTAAATACACACAACTCGGTATATTATATACTATCATAATTGAGTGTTTAGTCGCTTTGCTTGAGCGGTCACTAAGAGTCTCGCCTATGTAATCTCGCCTGCTAGTTATGTCTCTAGCTCCTCAGCCCCTGCCTGCATAACCATTACGCGTTCGTCCTGAAACTCTACCTTTCTTCGACGTCAATAAAGGCCTGAGGCGCTACAGTGGTGGCAGCAGTTAGCAAACCTGATGTCAAAGAACATTTTTACGTTTTCTATTGTAGGCAAATAAACGTTAATGCGACAGAAGAAGGGCACATGCTTCTGACAGGAGGATATCTTGACTAACCATTACAACTCTGTATCCTGCAGTAACGCCATTGACAATCTAAGCGACACCACTCCCAAACTGTCTAGAAAAGACGGTTACGGAACTACCTGCAGCATATTTATAGATATCAATTATTAAAACTCGCAACACCTTCTTCTCTTCATCAACTGGATATGACTGGGACGAAAATGAGTGTGCAGCACTGAGGTGTGAAGAATGTGGCAAAAGGTGTAGACGTAGGACGTTATCCTCATAAAACCATTGAAATCGCGCCGCTTGATAGATGTAGATGCTATTGGTCGCCCAATTATGATTTGAAGTGCAGTGAACTGCAAGAATACTTCCCTCCCAGTTTTCTGGGGTCTTTAATGGGCACTAAGTGCTTCAGTAGACCGCAGCTTTAATGCGCCTGATTCAGGGGGAGTGAGTGACTGCTCTAATTAGAAAGTATTCAAACGAGTTAATCCCATCAGTCTGCAAAAACTCGTCACTAAGCATTTGATCAACCGTTGAAGAAATGGATACTTTAGTTCAGTTCTCAGCCAGGAGAAATGAACTGACTACCATGGGACTCAGTAAATATCGCATCATCCTCAAGGATTTGTTATGGCATTGAGGCTATGTCACATATTTTAATCAAAAGACAAATTTCGCAATTTTCTCACTTGCGTATTTCCTTTAAGCTCTTGCTGAGAGGCAATCCTTGTTTAACAGGACCCTCTAGACAAACGTCTAATAAAGTTTAATTATAATCGGTAGACATTGTAAGCGTATTTTATTACAATTTTTAAACCATTGTAATTCACAGACAATCATTGCAAAGTTGTCAATTTGTACCAGCCATCCTAAAACGAGTTTCCATTTACTGGAACGATGTGCTTTATGCCTTTACCGTATCGAAGTTATCACGCATCGGATGAGAACGGATGTAACCTTATCCAACCCGTATTCTTACTCAAAATTACTTCGCAAGAGCTGCATTTACTATTCGAAACCCCATTCCTTATGCCAGTGGTTGGCTTAATGACATTTTCGTTCCCTGACCAAAGAAAAGTAAAATTTAGGTTTCGAATAGTGATCAGTAGAGTAGGTGTGCCTTTTTGATGCAAATGTAAGTCAAAGCAAGCTGAAGTTATCCAACCTCGCGAATAGAAGGTCAGATTTCCATCAGAACCATCGTAAATGGCCGTTAACTGAATCCTCAGAAATGTGCAGCCGCCTAGATTTGCATGGTAGGTGGGTAATGATAATCCAGTGAAACTCGTCTCCTTTTCGTCTAATCAATCCGTCCACCTATTTTTACAATATTTTTTCATTGCCACTACCGGCCATCCTATTATTTATTATGGCTCTTTGCAGGTCGCCTACTTGCACTCTGGGGCCCGTTGCATGGCCAATCTGGTCAGCGTTATGCGCATAGTTAAACATGAAGCGGATGACTACCGAAAGGAGGGTACATTGTGCATCATGCGAATGCTTTATCCTTTGTAACTGCATCTGAGATTTCTTATAGAATAAAGCGTCCCATTTGCATTTGGTGGTGCCAACGCCCAACTCACTTAGCACCCATGGAGGATCCAAACAAACACATCAAAAACAATTTGAGAAGCTTAGTATGTTAATAAGGTGATGGTAGAGTGGATGGCCTGAGCCAGCTATCTTTCCGGACACGCATCAATTGAGGTCACGCCAACGAATGACTCATGCCGGACAATCGGAGACTCGACGGCACAAAGTCGCCTACCTTGTCAATTCGCTCCGAAGTGAGGTTGAGTAAGGACGTTGGCTCTGACTCTCATCATAGCACGATTTTTTTTCATTTGTTAGTGATTACTTTCTCTTTTCCATTCTATAGAACTATAGGCGAGAGTATGGATGAGAGATGCCAGAACATCGAGATCCATGGCGATGAGATCCCCGACTCCGGAGATAACGCATCTCGCATGACTTCAATCGGCTACAATCCAATGGAGTTGGACCAACTTAGCCTAAACTTGGATGAGGTTCGCCATTAACAATTACAAATTCATCGCTTGCTTGTTCGACTTAAACAGTAGTTCGTGAGATATTCCATGCCAAGAGGGGATATTTCATTATTGATTTCTCATCCACACGCATAATTGTGATGTGGCATTTACGCCTCGTAGAGCCTGAACACTCTAGCAAGCTAAAGCTATTTTTGTAATCCAGTCACGTTCTACGGGTTCTCACCGTTTGTTATGATATTTCATCAGTCATGAGCTGGTTTACTGGCTCTGCAGTCCCTCGCTCTTGCTCCTTTTATGTCTGCTTTCACAGTTGCCTATCTCAAATTTAAATAGGTCACAGTGAGTATAGAAGAAATTCTGAGATCACTTGGAATAGTGCTCTTTGAGAGCAGGAGTGAAGTGCTCTAGGAAGTTGGGAGAAGTGAATGTCCACAGACCAAACTCTTAGTGCGATGCAAAACTAATCATCTTTACCATATAAACGCAATTTCGGTATCAGCTTACGCAAGATTGGTCATCTTTCAAAAATATGTGCCATTTGCAACTGCTCGAGGAAGATCCAAGAGAAGAAATGCTCACGCAACAACTGTTGATGGCATGAGGAAAAACGGGTCACGCTGACTTACGTGGGACCCCATTTTTGGATAGAATAAGAGTAAGAAACATCTTGCGTTCTGCTATCAAGTAAGTTTTGTAGGGTCCGTCACCAAGCTGCAATTAATTGACGTTTTTATGGAGCACACACAAGCTTTAGGGCTGGTTGAGGCCTTAACGAGTTGCATTTTAAATGCCTGAGTTCGCGATCGAATTTCAATAGAGACTTATTTAGGTACCTGGTAAGATCTTTGTTTTACAGAGCACAAAGGACAGTTGCATTTACTTTTGCTTCACTCAATTTAATCATTGCTATCCATCATTGTCGTTTGTGAGCACTCGTAACAAGTTGTTATTCTCCCAACAAAGAATTCGTACAAGAATGCAGAAGATGCTGGAAATAGCAAGGAGGATCATTTGGCTGAGCCAGTCACATCTACTTCAAAGCCAAACGCTGACGCATGCTGCTTTTCTGGGTCAGTAAAATCAACAATTCAGCACACTGATGCTGATCCCAATCAAGAATCAGGTTGGTGTGTATCTTGCTTATCGCCTTTCCATGAAAATGCCCTTCTATTGGCTTTACAATTCTATGCAAATTTGAGGGGATGAAAAAGAACATTCACTTAGGGTCAAAGTCCAGTGGTGATGTTGCAGACAACGACGGTTGAATCTTATGAACTGTGCCACTGGTGAACCAGCCTGCATTTACAGCCAGTTAGGGGTCGAGTGGCGATACTATCAACAGTGAAATGCATAGTCACTTTAGGTTCTCCACCTACACCAAAGATTGTGAATTCAATGCAGAGTCTAAATTTGTTAAACTCTAACATGGCTCGCAATCTTCAACCGTGTCCGTTAGAAATGCGCCACCACTGCGCCTACACATCAGTTTCCATTTTTGAGTCATTTTTATTGCCTGGGTTGCATGCGATCTTCCGACCGCATCACTCTTTCCAACAACTTATGATTTAGCATTAAATACAGATCGTAGCTTGAAATTTTGCAGCATCACCAATGGCATTTCAGCTGGATTCATCCTTTCTTCCTTCATCGACCTTGACCGAATCAGCCGACATACCCTCCGATGAAAATTCCAGCATTCAATGGAGCAATCCTAAAGAATCGCTGACACCTTCCAGATTGAGCTTCGGCTCGCTAGAAGGTAAACAGTAGTTATGAATGGCATCATTTTAACTTGGAGAAGTAATTCAGTCGCCTAAACTCAAAAAAGTGAACATTTGGGCAATTATTATTTCACGCCTCACAGGTGCATCGTGTACAGAGAGGACAAGCGGATCGGCATTTTTCTCATCCCAACCCAATGTCACAACGGCGATGCATTTCGATCCGTTTTCCATTTTGCCTACTGCTCAAAACCTTATGGAGTCCATTTTGCAACCACCAGACGCATTCACCACCGAAGTTTTTCAGGATTGGATTCTACTGATGACGCTCGATGGGATGAAATTCATTAAGGACATTCCCGAAAACTCCGCATCATTCATGCAACTGTCACATGCACATCGGAACCTCTGTCTGGGGTGGTTCGCCTTCTTCTGCGACTACCTACCGCACACGGTGGATTTGTACCCAACTGTTAAAACGTGCATCCTCTTAGCCAGGGAGAATCATGACTTCCTCACAGAATTTTGCCAAAGCTTGCAGCGATGCCTCCAAGAGATATTTGACATGGATCCTCACTACGTTACGGTCTACCATACATGGTGTCAATTCTACAGTTCACTATGACGTTTATTTCTTAATAGAGGTATTGAGCTTTGGTGTCCTTTTAAAACCTTTGCATTTACAAAAAGGGATAATTGTAGGTGAGCCGTCTCAATGCTGAAGGATTTGTAAGCCGCAGAGCAAATGGCAAAATCATCATTCTGTCCTATGTGTAGAGCTATTTCCCAACAACAAAAGCGATAGCATCCGTCGAGACTAATAAGAGCTCTTCTAATGTTTCTTTTAGATGTAGGAGCGTGATGAGTTCACCTAGGTGAAGAAAACAGAATCTGTAGGGTATTATTACGGTAAAAATGCTACATTCTGCCCTGTTGCTCGTGGTAGCCCACTTTTCCTCATTTTGTTCCTTTTAACTACTCTTGCATTCATCGAGTTTGCAATTTCGACCGTATTTTCTAAGCACATCAGTGCATGCAGTGAGTGTTTCCTTTATTATTACCTAAGAAAAGGCTTGGAAACACAATGCTAATAGGCAACGAGATGTGGCACGTCTCAATGCATGAACTTGCTACTGACAGATGCAAGTAGCCATAGTAGTAAAAACTTTGTGAGGTCAGATGCAGAACATGGTGATGTGAGGAAGGAAATGTTTTGTTTATAGTGTGAAGCTGTTGAGCCAACAAATGCTTTTAACTGAGTCACCACTGGCACACAGATTCGACCGTTTTGCTTAAAACTGGTATTATAATTTAGGCAAATGCTGGTGTCGATTTTGAAACAGGCGTTCAGAAAGCAATTTACAATGCGCAGCCAAAAGTGGCACCTTTTTGTATGAATATATGCTAATGCTAATACAATTATACAGTGAACCGGTGTTTTCACTAAGCATAGATTGAAAACGCTTCATCGGGGTTTCAGGTAGCCATCCGAGTTTCCCTCGTGGTCAAAAGAAGTCATGATGCTGGGATCGAAAAGGTATTCCTGTGGTACAGAATGGTTATGCAACTTTTGGTGTGACCGAAGGGCTGCAAGGTAAGTGCATTGTTAAAGTATTTGGTGCATACGTAGCCAAAACGACAAGTTGAAGCTATTGTATTTAAACCTTATCACTTTGCAGGAATGCATTGAGATGGAGAGAAGTACAGCCGACTAAACAATTATTAGTGTTCCATCAATGAAAAGGCAACCAATTCTGCCATTGCATATTAGTAAGCTTGATGCTTTTGAAGTAACATCTGCCAACGCATCTGTAAATGGTCAGCAAAGAAGCCCGGAATTTAATTAAATATCGATGGATGGTACTCGCTATGCTTTCATGCCCTTAGGATGGCAAGCGTAATAAGTGAAAAACTTGTTTTCTAAGTGGGTATTATCAAAATGGAGTAGGAAGTTATAGAAAGTCGAGGCTCCTTTCTTCCTCAGAAGCCAATGGCCTCTGCTTAGCAACAAGACTAGCGTATGTTTACTGCTTCTCACCCTGTTGGCACAGTTAAACAAGTTCAGGGTGTTTTCGTTCAATTATGCTTGGAGTAAATACATTGAGAAATGCTCGACTGCCTGAGTAGAGGGGTTAAGCCAGGCATGGATGACAGTGAAATCGGGGTTGCTTCATCGCTGATTCAGATTATTCGCAAGGAAAAACAGAAAACTGAACTACTGAGCGATTTTCTCATTTGCCAGTTTAACACTAGTCTGCTAATTGGATGCACAATTTTGAAGCAAATAAATTAAAATTAAACAAATTGGTGGGGTTCTTTAATTTTATTATAATTTACACAGAGGCGAAACCACAGCACGGTGGGTCGGAATGTTCCCTTTTCAAGAAACTTCAGCAGTTTTTCAGAGCAAGATACAAAAGTGATAGTTCTGTTGCAAGATGACGTGGTGATTCCCTGCTAGTGGCCGTTGCAATTTACACACTCGCTCTAACTCTTAAGCAAGGCACTGAAGCATTCGACGATGCCTAGTAAGTGCTCCCTACTGCTTCTAAGATGATTGGCTCACTCCGGCTAAGCAGACTCAAACTGCCTCGTCCTAATTATATGAACTGGAAACTGATAAGGTTACGGGATCAATGATCTGCTGAAGATTGTCTAGCCATTGTCTCCTAGCACAGGATCCTATCCGAGATGCAAAATTGGTACAAAACACACATGCTACTGGGATGCAAATTGAGAACCTTTCAGATTCGTTTCACATAGAAATCTATACAAGCGCGTCGAGTAGCCAGTTCACAGCAATGGTCCATTTTGAGAAAGTTCTTACAATTAGGGAGTAGGTGGATGGGATAGAAAGCAATAATTGGCCTTGAGATCGGGACTGAAGCCCATAATACGTTGTGTTCAAAGCATATTTTTAAAAATTATTCATGACAGGAATCCTCGAATTCCAATGAGAAATTATGAACGGTGAATCGTAAATAAGCCCTCAAAAGTGTAAAATGTCCAATGCTACCACTTAGAGTAAAACGCATGAGTCTCAGATTTACAATTCTTTAGTTATCAAAAATGCTATGCTGTGCATTATTTATTCTTGAAAAATAACAGCTAGCGAATTAAAAAGCCCTACTAAGGGACACTTCTTGTCGATTCTTTGCAATGCACAAGTACAGCCCATTTAGACAGGATGAACTTCTTGACAAAAGCAAACCCAATCGTTTCCGCTTCCATTCCACTTTAATTTCAAAATTGCCTAGTCTGCAGGAGATCAAGTTGTTACCTCATGGTAAGAGCTGACATATCGGGAGACAAAAGGGTAGGCATGGAGAAGTTGAGGTACCATCCTTCTCTTGTTTCAAGCTACGCTGGACCAAGTTTACCTGGCGTCTTCAATCTCTATGTTCTGAATAGACTCCAGCAGCAATTGTTTAACCTTTAGCATGTGCTTGTGACAGCCATATTCACTCTCAGTCAAGCAAAAATGTAAAAAGGTTTAGTCTCTTAATATAATAAATGAATGATGTCAATTTGCCTGCCAAACGTTGCAACACAAAAGTACTCCCCACCACATGTCAGTCGACCAGTCAGCGTGCGACTTCAAGACAAGCGTCACAAAAGGAAGAACTGATAGACCTAAAGGCCTAATTCTTTCTGCAGGTCTCAGTACGGGCGCAGCTCACAAGCAGCTTAAACATTAAAATATTGATGGTGGGAAGTCCCAGTGAATTTACCCATTAAACTGCGTTTGCTGCTGAAATGAATAAAAGTAGGTCGTGTGAGGATCAATCTGTCCATGCAATCTCTTATTTGCTTGTTGCATATTCTGACAATTTTTAACAGATCAAATTGACATACTACTTACTGGTCCGAGTGTCACTGACCATGCAAAGTGCAACGTGTCACTCAACCTTAAATTTGATGTTTGGTAGTCAAGCACTCATTCAAGATGGCATGGCGCTTGTTTTTAGGTGCTAATTGTACACCTGAGGCGAGTCCCAAACTTTTTGACTCCAAACATTGCCAGCGGTCTTGCATGTGGATATTCACTGCAAAATCTCCCATGTCTTACCTGAAGGTTTTTTCCTTCCGTTTGCTGTGGTGGTTAATAAATTAAAGCGCAGAAGTGTGGGGCGCTAGTCATTCATAGGTAACATGGCGCTGCCATAACAAAGCTGCAAGACGGCCTCCAAGGCAGTGGCCAAGGTAAGGCCTTGTTACCCCCAAGAACACAGATGAGTATCGTGATATCTTCTCGTTTGTTGATTGGCTACCCACCCACAAACTAGCGCCATGTGCCCCAATTTTGGCGCGTATAAAATGGGTGAGGTCACTGTGGCGATAGTTACGCTTTCCAGACTCCAGAGTGCATGACTAGTAGGTCACCTATTCCTTGTCCAAATCGTATTTCAGTCACTTCAATATTCTCGGTTCGGCATATTCTCGGACTGGAGGATGGGCATAAGACAGCTCCACTTGATGCTTCGATCCCCAAATCGTCCAGTCTTAGTGGTTGGTTTGTATTCTATAAGTCTTTGTAGCACATTACCTCCAAGTTGTCTTCCTTGTTTGGATTCGGTCAACTTTTTGATACGAGTGTCCTGTTTCCTCTTTGCTTTAATTAAATATAGGAGTGCCTTATACTGATTCCTTTGCTTCCTGTTTCCTTTACTAATTTAGCCATTTCGCTACTGGTTACTTCCACCTCCACACGTGTAAAATGTGTGCTAAACAGCATGGCTCACTCGTAAATGTTGATGTTCGAAGTGACTGAAGGGCGTCGAATCTGGAAAGGTTTTGTTTCTCCTTCTCCTAAACTAGGAATTACGTCATCTGGCGATTGTGTCCCAGGTGCTTCACTGATGGTGTTTTGATTATACCAACACGTGGCCAATCAATGCACCCCTTGTCAAACCCACGACTTCTCACCACCTACCTTTTCCTCTTATCTCATCACCAGATGCGGGCACTAACACCTACTATTTGTGAAGACATGGGATGTATCCTAACCACTCCTGAGTTTATCAATTCGAGATCTCTCGACCAACATCAATGCGAGTCATTGTACCTACTCCGACTGATTATTAGGCCAGGTTGAGAGGCCACATGGACTAGGTAGATAGGATCTTAAGGGTTCCACCATGGTTAGATAGCCCCCTTCCCCTCCTCATGCCATTGTTAATCAATGGATGCAACAAACCTACCTTCTCTCCACCAGCTTCAGATTTAGCTTGTTGACCTATTCTTGCTCTGTAGATTGCCTAGCGATTACGTTGGTGGTATGACTTAAGTATCTTCACCACCCCGCTAAGTGTGAATGGCATCCCTGGATCTCAGCAACGGGCTAAAAGTCCTGACCACTAGCGCAGTGCAGTGCCAGACACGGACAATGCCAGTTATTTTTGCATTATTGTTGTTGTAGAAACAAAAGGGATAGAAAGCAACGACAACACCCTAGACGCACCTACTCATGGCTTTGCACCAACGAACATTATGCCACTCCTTCCGAATTCGAGCTCACACATGCTCGGCACAGAATCACGAGTGCAACAAAACCTCTACACACAGGCTCTTCCATCCCAAAAGGCTGACCAACAGAATCAGGTGAAGTCATTCCAAACGCCAAATCGCCCTCACCCAAGTCCGTCCTCCAACTCTCTTCTCCTCCACCTCTCCTCATCTTCTGCCAAATCTCGTGATCAGGAAATGGTGGTAATGGCGCATTTTCAAAACCAATCAAAGCGTCGGGTTCTATTTAACAAATTTCAGATCTCTGAGTTGGAGAAACGGTTTCAGAAACAACGCTACCTCACCGCGCAGGAACGTCAAGAACTCGCTTGCAGCATTGGCCTGACTTCCACACAGGTACAAGCATTGGCTGGCACATCTGAGGGTCTAATGCAACACTTTTGCGAAATGTGCGGTCTAGTCAGTGCACTCATTTTTTACTCCTAGGTGAAGATTTGGTTCCAAAACAACCGGTACAAAATGAAGAGATCTGCCCACAGTAATGCTGCCAATGCTTCTCTCCACACCGCGCCAACCGTATCCGACCATTCATCACCAAATATTGCAACGTTTTGGTGCAATGGCAACACCAGCAGTCTAGAGGCTACGCCGAGATCAGAGGGTGAACTAGCGTTTCCACACATACCATTAATAGGACGAACAAAGACGCCGCAGCAACAGGAGTGTGCCATGATACAACTGCATACCCCACCAATGTCTAAGTCGGGACCGCAAGCCTGGATTGAGGAAGAAAAGGAAATGAAGGATGATCCAAGGCATATTTGGCACACTTTAGCAGACCTGCTTCGGGACAGGATGTCTACAAATAAAGAAGTGGATGGTGAAGGCATGTTAACATAGAATGGAACTGCAGAAGGTAGCGGTTCTTATGGTGGAAATGGTATTTGTTCATTAAAATAAAGCTAAAGGTGATTTTGTGTCGCCAAGATTATGCGTTGAATTTGATGGTTTTTTTGTCATGTGTTTTGTTAGGTCGCCCATTCCTACCACTACAAAGTGATGCTGAGGGGCTTACAATAGGAAGAATTTGTTCAACAGACCTTGGTATGATGAGTAGTAGAAGTGAACACTTCTGTTTTCGGTTCAATTATTCAATTGATAACAAAAGAAAAAGGAAAGAGGCACTGAGTACATTTGGCGGGTCACTTAGCAAGCAGAAATGTTTGCGAGAACCAAGAACAAAACTACTTTATCAACACGCTTTAGGTTCAGGACGGTGCATGCCGAAGTTCACTTCCGTTTTGTCACTTAAGGCCTTTTTTAGTGTTCCACCCGAATGTCCAACCCTAGCTCGGCATTCAGGTTAACCACGACGAACACGCTGCCGCAGAACGACCGCCCTTCGACTGGGAAGCATGAAGAAATGATGATCCTCTCCAGGCATATAACGTGGCACTTATTGCTAGTCTAATTACCTATTCACTTATTTTATGTGGCTGATCGCAGACATCACCTCGGCTCACCTCCTCCTCGGTCTGGTGATGGAAGGTCTACTATGTGCTCAAGAAAAGCACCTCTATAGTTAGGCATGAGTGATTGCGAGATGTGTCAACTCCCATACCTAGACTAGATCACAGTAAACCAAATTAAAGAACGTTTGTTTGCCCAAATCCTTATTAGTCAATATGTTGCATGAAACGCCTCAAATATTGAGTTTCACCTTTTCAAAGTACAGACTACATCTTGGTGCTTGGACTCAACAACCCATACTCTCCTCCAAAGTAGCCCTTAGCGTGAAGTCCCGAAGCTGGTAGTAGTGTTGCCGGTACTCCGAGGATAATATTTAGGTCATTTTATTACTCAACTAGGCAACGTGAGCTTGGGCTGGGGCCATCAGATCTGAGTTGGATGACGCCAGTGAATTTGAGTCTCTCCTCCTCGGTAGTCATAGGGTTTCGTTGGCACTCCTTGTCTCCCCTCTCATCCGCGTGCTCGCCACATTCCGAGGTTTCTCAGCATTCTTCAAGCATAGTCCCGGCATCACTACAAGCAGCACCGAAAGTGGAGAGAATATGTTATTAATTACCATCAAACCTGGTCACCTTTGGGCACACAGTTTGAGGAAGGATGCGGGAAAAATACGTTAAAAGTGGATTTTAGGGAAGTCATAAAATTTAGCCAGGGTAATTTCACTTTGGAGTCATGACCTCAAATTACCGTGAAGTTGCTGAGGACACTTGAGCACTTAAGTGAGGAAAACTTCTGGTACTCTTGCAGAGGCATTAATCTTCAATTAGGCCGGATGTTGCGATTCCAAGAACTCACCTTGCTAAGGAAGAAAAGGCCATCAAATTGGTTACAGGCTGCAATGTTCTCCTCAATTTCCCTTACAAAATATACTACTTAGCCATAATTTTATGAATAGCTTGATACAGCTCCACTTCTCCCACTTAAATCCCTACATAGTGTGTTGAGACCGAAGCGAAGAAGCCGCCCATTCAACTCTCACCTCGGCAGCGTTGGCTTTGAGACCGGAAATAACGTCTTGTACTTGATTATTAACGCATCTGTTGCAGTTGAATCACCTTCCCGGTCAGATGCGAGAAGGAAGTTTACGCTCTAATAGAGGAAAAGACAGTCGGTTTTGCCATAATCAGAGACCACTCACAAGGACAGCACAGGAGGGGCTGGTCACAAAGGAGGAAGGAGGTTTGCAAAATACGATTTATTTGAAATCACTTCTTTAAACTAAAAGCGCATTGTGAAATTCGAATTTGCATAAGGAGGCTCAAGTCTTTCCACAAGATGCAGGAACACAAAACACTATAGTAGAATGTGTAACATCGAAGTACAGAAGGACTTACTAAGCTACTTGTAAGATTAAAAGTTAATGCAATAGGTAGAAATGTAAAAAACTGAGTGCCAGCGAATTTGAAACGAATATTTGAAATAAAAAGGCAAACCCACCTTAAATAAATAGGAAATATACTGTAAATATACGGTCATTTGCGGTGTGACAGAAATACTGACTTGATTCGGACAAATGCAAAGAAATCGCTTAAGATTTAAGCAAGCGATAGCGCAAAATTGGTTAAGTGAAAAATTTAAAAGCAGTCTCCTTTGATCACTCATGAAGCCTAAAGCCCTGCAACCATGCCTTTCTGCTTACGGACCCAATGAACACAATATCAACGGGTTAGAAATAAAAGGCTGGCCTGTAAGCACCCTGAATTTTTAAAAGATTGGTCTTGAAATATTTTTCAACAATTGCCTTGGTTAAAATATCAAAGTGGAAAAGCAGTGCGCTACCTCGTTTGTCAAAATTTTAAAAGTTACTCTCTTTAAACACGGACGAAAGGAGAAAACATAAAACGTTAAATACAGGCTAAAACACGGTACGAAGCAACATAGTTGAGAGAAACACGAAAAGAAGTTGTGGTCTGAATAAAATCATTCTTTATCAAACTGAAAATAACCGAACACCTACATGCATACATAAGGGTTATCTCTTTAATAAAACAGTGGAACCAGTTCCCCATTCCAGGTTACTTCAACTCAAACCTGCGCATACTTGTTAGCACATTTCCACCCTGAATGATGTAACGAACTCGATTCCCCAAGTCGTGTCGTGTCGGGTGTACTATATCTCATGCCTATGGGTGCACGTCAAGCAGAATTTACTGCACACCAAGTGCTACTTATTTTACCATAGTAGAGCATGGCATATTCGCTTGTCTGACCAATCAACTGTTCAATCCTACACACTCCACTACAGTCTCCTCAATAGGATGGGAACTGGAGTTGTGGGTGACGTTCGGTCGCTAGTAATCCAATATTGGCATGCACAGTGTTGGCCATATTTATGATGTCAAAAACCTAGCATTTCCTATTCTCGAAATGCTTCTTCTACTCTCAGCGCCAATTCCTTAAACATTATGCAGTGCCTCGAAACTCACGATTCGATTTGATTCTTCGAATTGCCTGGCATCACATGCAAACAGCCTTGAAACAAGGCATCAGTAAGAAGAAGGCCAAGGCTAATTGAGATGCTTCCTCATAAGTATCCTCTAATGAAGCTTATTTTGTGCTATTCGTCTTCGGCCGGCGGCCACGCACCATATTTCATACCCGCGTTCCTGATTTTTCGAGGTGATAGTTTAAAGTGTTAACAAGACCCAAGTTAGCTCACACAAGCACCATTTTTCACAACATAAATGCACGAGTAAGACATGTTGCCGAACTAATCTACGTGAGTTGGGGGGTCTATCCGGGAATTTGCACTCATATTATCTACCGGGAAGAGAATGGCCACTCAATATTTGCATGAACCTCTCCGAATTTTGACCGAAGCTTCTAGCAATACAAAGTACTAAAATCAGTTATCCTACCCCAGGCTTAACTGCTGATCAATCATTCACTTTTACTCCTAGTTGTCTGCACATGGGTTGAGCAATTTGCAGTTCATTGTGAGACCGAATACAAAAATATCCAAACACAAAAGGAAAGCCTCTCATTTACACAGTTTTGCATCGCCTTCATTTTACATCCTCTACTGTGTGACACATTCATAGGTGTATCAATCACCTGCACCAATTCTTGGACGAGGTGGTAAAGTAAGAGGTACAGAGAAGCGAGAAGAAGTGCGGTTTCAAGTCTTGTCTAGGTCTGAGAGATATGAAGTTGGTAAATTCTGAGCGAGAGAGTGAGAAGGCAACGTAGCAGTCACGTGGACCAAAGACTCAGGAGAGCAGCCTGACCACAGCTCAGACTAAAGGGCTGCAGAACGTGTACAGCCATAGGAGCACTGATTAGCACCGGACAAAATCGCGGCATACCAAGGACAGCATAGCTCTCCATCCTTGACAGCCATGGTGTGGAAAAGACACTGTCACCTCCTACATGATCCTCATCATCACTGTCCTTCTGCTATTCGCGGAGGGGGACAAGCACGTGGTAGAAGGGTGAGAGAGCATCGAGCGGTGTCATTTAGAGAACGCCAGTGGCAGCGGTGATAGAGCCCATGCATACACATAACTATCAAAATGCCTACAACATCACACAGCCATTAATGCAATTACCTGGACAATGAAGTACGCTCAATTACAGCGCTAAGGAGAGAGCCAAAATTTGCTATGCACTCCATCAAGAACCCCAAATAAACCAGTGACTATACATTCAGCTGTCATTTTTCTATTCAAGTAATAAAGCCCGAACTAACCATTAAATAACAGCACTAGCGCATAAAGCGTTACATAAATTTCTGTGATTAGATGGCCCACTATGGGATCGAGAAGAACGTGATTAGTGATGTCTTGATTCTTTGTGCAAATGGGGCAGACATCCAGCATCATTCAACATGAACTGGATCGCCATGGTAGAATTAAGATGTCCGTCTTAGAGAGGTCCACACGCTGCTATGGAACGGACTTGAAAGGCCATTGGGTCTAGCGAAGAATCCACTCCTACAATGGAACCAGATTTGCGTCAATAGCTTTGCTTTTGTACCAGCAATAAACTCGGCAAAATCTGCATTCTGTTATTAAGGCGCAGCTCAAATCAATTTCCTTATGAGTTGTCGAAGAGACAAAGGGGGACGCTCTTTTCCTCTTGCCGTCAGTCTCATTGACATAATTCAGTTGTTCTTCAGCAAGGCACACATCACTTTCCGAAAGCAGTTTTGCTATTTGATTGAGAACCCACTTTGAGATTCAACATTCCGATAATTCGTCAGGTTTCCTGACATTCTCTTTGTGATCCAACATGCGATATTCAAAAAGGCTTCCTATGCCTTAGCTTCCACTTTCGCCATCAGTGTCTTTGCCCGTAAAACATGTAAATTTGCCTCTTTTTGGTTGTCCTTGAATAACAACCCAACAGGGCATTTATACCCTTTCTATCTAGTGCTAACCAACAATATAAGTGCGCAGTTAAATCATTATGGCCCTTTCTTTGTCTGCAAACATGTCGCTAAGAATGAGAAAAGAATCGCGGCTGATATAAGAGCAGTGGGAGCATTCAAAACACCGTTCGAGTGCGTACCACGGACAGTTGCTGAATGTTTGCCTCCATTTAGGGTGAGATTGACATTCGTGTAAAACGTTTTCAATAAAAAAGGCGCTATAATTTTCATCCAAATCAAATCTATGATGATTGTCTCCCAAAAATTCATTAAAGAAGAAGACTGTGATAGCGCCTACTTTGCTGCCATTGCTAGGAGTCCAACTAAGTATACGTTGTGATTTAACGCCGAATTGTAGCAAGTGGGGTGTAAAAGGGTCCTTAGGAGCATTCTCCTCGTCAGGGTCGAGCAAATAGCAAACCGTCGTAAAAGATTGGGAAGCATCGGATGTGGTGTCCAGAGAAGCATTTAAAGTCATAACAGTGGACTTCCAAAGCAGTAAATGATGATAATTTAGCAAAAATACAATCAGTATAATCTGCAAGTTCTGTTTGCATAATTTAATTATTTACTAAATTTATCTTCTAAGGTCACGTTACTGGTGGCTTCATTAATATTTCCAACGAAATTTTGATTAATTTTCTAATTTTACATATAAACTGAAGCCTTTAGTTTTGCTTACTTTGGTTATGTAGTATGGGTCAAGACATTCAGCTTTTTGAGCGGTTGATTGATTGAAACCATCCATGCAAGATGCACAATTGTTTACTGTGTTCCACCATCCGACTGCTTTGTGGTTGCAATCTCTGGTGCCTCGAATAGACATGAGCAGCTGTGTCTGCATTGGTGTGTGCGAGTTATCAACGGAGCTTAAACTTCCGCCTCCATCGGATAGTGTAATAACTAAACAAACCATCTCTCTGAGACCCTTTTCATTGAAAATAGCTACCATTTGACGGATTTAACCTATGTCGATTTGACTGGTGCATTTGACATCCTGTCTATCGCCCTTAATTTGTTTCCCATCCTTTAATTTATAGGAAACCGGGGTGATTTCTCATTCATGATAATGGATGATTCAGCCAAAGCTTAGTTAATAAATGTGGGTTATTTTGAGTCCTTGTAGTTTGTACTTTCGCTCGAAGGTATGGCATCTAGACAGTGTCATTAACCTCTCAGCCTTCCATGCAAGTTTCTCTAGCCACTAAGAAATGCGTCCCTGGTTGCCCACCAAACCCTATTTCATAGAGTCTGGCTGAACACAGTGGAATATATTCCTAAGTGCGCACTTTAACGCAACACAAATCACCTGCATTTTGGTGGTACTTACTGGATTAAGAACTTTCACTGTTATGGGACATTCACAAAGGAAAAATTAACTAATCCACACCTAACCAAGGATATCGCACCATCTCAGTATTCCACCTCGGCCATTCACATTCCATGTATCCAGGTAGAAGGTGTCTGAGAGCTACAACAACACAGTGCACCAACACCGTAAAGGTGATCGGTAGTTGATCATGTAACTTAAGGTCTTAAAGGGTGTCCTTCCAACAGCGCAAGCTATGTGGTAGCTGTACTTACGGTGCTAGGCATGCACATAGGCACACATGCAGGCCTACCAGCAACGTGCATATTGAAGGGCCGTGAAAACCACACGATCCCAAATTACGTGCCACTTTGCCCTCAAAATAGTGCGTTGTTGCCATAAGAGACTAGTTTGCACTTCCATCATAAAGCTCATGCTCGACGTCAAGGACGGTGGGACAGACATCAATTCTCAGTCTCGCAGGAGAGTGCAAACACTTAAACCTAACAGCGCAGCACCTGGCTATGGGAGGATCTCATACGCCACTGCTTTCTCCGAACCTCCTTTATGTTCCATGGAGGGTTGTCATCTTCTCTTCATGCCACACAGTCACGTGTTAATTTATCAGGTAGAACAGACTGCCTGACCATGATTTGGAAGTGAACGAATGGAAGACGATCTAAAGGATGGTGGGGTGCATCGTGCTTGGAGTAAAGTGACGTAATAATAGAGTGGGAATCACAGCCATCTTGTCGTTTAATTGGAATGGAATGCTGACGTCTAGCGTGCAATACAAAACTAACCAATTAATGAACGATTTTCTGGAGCCTACTTCAAACTGATTTACGTTTAGGACATTGTAAGACTTCTTATTTGATCTGGTTGCGATGTTTTTCAGGCAAATTATTTTTGATGCACGCCTTTACCAAACCTTAGGGTTGATTTGATCCTCCAAATAAATTGATGGTATACCTGATGAGGCATCAAGTCGGACATGTTACCGAACGCAGAGAAGTAAGGTGTTTCAAGGAGCTGCTATAAAGTGTTTGCCTCTTAGTGCTCGTAAAGTAGTTCATCTCGAACGCTTCAATAAGCATTGCTGGTAAAGTCTCGCACTTTTACTCTATGAGATGCTTGAATGTAAAAATACGTTCTTCCAGAGTCGTCTTTCCCTCGTAAGTGGGATTCTTTTGTCACCTTTCCTGTCTCTTTAAACTCAACTCGATTCGAATTGGCATGCTGGCTCACATAAACATGCGTAGTTGCGAGATGGCTCTGTTTAAAGCATTATCGCAAGTCACTCACCTACTGGGTTAATCTTCGAGGCTAAGTTGGGACAAAATGGAGGACTATGCCATTGTATCTCGTTTATCGGCATGCGTAAATAAACCCTCATAAGTTCAATGTTACTTCCGTGAGCGACTCAGCACCTTTTTTTATTCTGCCAGTAAATAGCATGACAGTTTTCTCTGATTATCATGCATTACGTCCTACATACTAACCCACATTTGTCGACTGATCTCATGAGGCCCTAAATGTTCGCATGTTCAACATGCTAGACTTTGTCTTGCAAGCGTATTTAGTCGCCTGATTAGTATTGCCCACATGATGATAATATCCCGTCACATCTGACGCACATCACACTACTGAAGTGTTCTCCTTATTAATGCAGACAGCATGGAGAGAAAAGATGATACCCTGTTGAGCAGATCAGATATCAAGCCACTTGGTCGGGTCTAATCACGCGTTGGGCTCTGCCACTGTGGGCCGAACATTTTGAATCTCTCGTCCGTTGCACAAGGTAAGAGGCAACTGCAAGGTGTGTGACTCTGAGAAGAATCGGATAAGAGGAAAGCAGCAGCACTTTCTGCGTCATTGCGGTACGGAGTTCCGCCTGTGTACGAGATGCGCCAAAGTAGCCAACAGCACTCGTGACATGTAACGTTGCACGCGAGGGCACTACCAATGAACAGGTTTAATAGGGACTTAAGAGAGTCTTCTTAATACCTAAAAGAATAGCTTTTGACGTGCTTAATGACGATCTAGCCATGGCAAAGCAGTGTGGTGGGTTTTGCCATTTGCTGACGTCCAGAATAGCTGATAGGCCATTGGCGTAAGCCAAAGACAATGCCTTTGAGGGATAGCACAACGTGTACACCACAAGGAAGTTGCCTTGAGTAGGAGTGAGGAAGAAGAGACTACCAATTTGGATGGTGGTGAGAAAGATTTCCAATGACCAACATACCAACAAACCTACTGCTTCAAAGTGAGACTTAATACAAACGAAGAAATTGTGGGAACCCCCGACTATCCAATAGTAGTATGATGCCGCCGATGTTCTTAGTATTTTTATTACCGGAGAAGAGCATTATAGCATCCTTCGCGCTCGTGCACCTTGGATATGTCAGCCGTCACTTGTGTCGTTCCAACGTCTCCATCAAAGTAGTCTTGACAACTAGAGAAAGCCGCCATGGAGGCATGGTCTGCGACCAACCTGTACTAGCACTCACTTTCGCTCCCCACTGCTGTCAATCTATGAAGGTGGACCATTGGGAGATTACGGCGGCGTACATTCTGTAATTAACGGCACTTTCCAATCTGCCTTCAAAATACAAATAAAAAGTGCACAAATTGGAAGAGGAAGCATAGTTCAGCACCCACCACACTAACGTAATACCAGGGCATTGTTTATCACAGACTTTGACGTGGAATGGTTAGCGTGGTTGATTTACGTTGACCTCGTGATGTGTCTGCAACACAGATTCAAGACATGAAGCAACAGTCGGTTGTTGAGGCGCCTGTGAAGAAAAGAAGGAAAAAAGGAGGTAAGGAAGGAAAAGGGAGAGAAATGATAAAATAATGGACTTCAAAGCAAAAGTCTTTCCTTGTTTTGCCCCACATTACTCAGCTGACCGACACTACACTTGCGGTGGTGACTGCCAGCGTCACTGCTGTGGGAGTCGCATTGAGCTAGAAAATGCTTCTACTTTTAACTGCCTGCTTAATTCCATTCAGTTAGAACGCTGCATACAAACAGACACAATTGAATCACTTTGAGTTTGGAGTTAAAAGCCTAACCTTCTCTACTGGGGCACAATGAAAGTGATGCTTGGATGCTAGTTTGCGAATTGATTAGCAGGGAGCACAATGCCATGCTTTTCAAACACGCAATCAGGCGCCGTGAACTTTTCACCTACAGGTCAGCATTCGTCATTTGATCTTAAAGGATCTTAAAGGTCTAACGGCATCGCAGGCTTGATACGGGCTCGCCAGCTCAGGTACAGCATTTCCAGTCGTATGACTGGCAATCCAGTGCATCGGGTGCGTCTTATGCTTCTAAAGCGACCCATCAGTGTTATGGTTAAGATGGTGCTGGACTTTAGCTGGATGATTCGGAGAAGAAATGGCATGCTAGCACTCACCAGCACCCCAAGTTTCCCCTCCTCCCTTGACTGACGAAGACAATGTTTTGGTGAAGCAATTCACTCTGACAGCTGAATCGACTTGATTCCTTTGTAAAAATCTTACTTTTTAACTCAAATGTATTTTACTGCATGAAACAATAACGTTCTCATGTGCATAAGAAATACCCAAAGCATTAGTGCAATTTCTTCCGAAAACTAGTTTTATCTTCCCCATTCCACATATGTTATCCACTTGTTTATTATTTGTGGTTGGTTTAGTGTACAACCTTCCAAATAAATTAAAAACAAAAATTTGACATTAAGAAATGGACAAACTCCAGTTAGTCATACCAATCGACTAGAAAGTGCAGCATTACTTTAATGTGCAGTAAACTACAGTTACCAGCATCCTTGTTGCAGTGGAGCTAAAGTGCATGTTTTTACTAAAATGACTAGCCTAGCTCAACTTTTCATGGTTTAACATGAGCAAATGAAGTGCACCAATACAGAGTCGCTTCCGCATTTTGCAGCCATTTCATGCATTCACATCAGCAGGATGCATTAGTTCCTTCACAACCATGATGTAGCCATTGATCACAGAGCATTAGAGAGCTTTTTCAAAAGTTATTTTGCTTAGGTAATGCGCTTTTTTTAATGTCAGAACCATTTTTCAAACTTTGTGCAGAAACATTCAAATGCTAGTATACTCAGTGTTCCTCTGTCTGGTCTCTGATTTCACACACCTGGAATCAGCATGCTAGCAAGAGAAGGACGTCCTTTAACGGACATGCATTAGATTCGCATTTTCCTTAAGAGTATATAGCTTCCACTCAGGTTAAACGTTTAGCTGTGCTTACAACCTCTCACCCATCATGCCCATTTGAACAAACTCTTTTTCTGGATGCCTTCCTCGGAGCCTTCAGTTAGCATGTAAACCCTGTATGCATATGGGTCCAAGAGCACCACATATTTAACCGCCATATCGATCGCAAATTGTCACTTTCATCTGCAGTTGAGTGACTGGTGATGCTCGGTTGACTCTCACCAAGATTCAGCTCCAATACGTATTCTAACTTGAGGACAACCACACTGAGAAGGTACGAACGTAGACATGCTACATGCCAAAACCACATTTAAGCAGAGCTTTGGTCTCTTTAACATCTTACCTTGCTAGTGTATCAGCAAATACTTAAACTTTAAGCTGCATGGAATATTTGGGTGCTCAGGTCCGATTAATATAAGTCAGTATGGACATTTACATGTGTGAACAGCAAGCCCGCTCTATATGCATTGCATCGGTTTCACTGACACATTGTGTTACTCAAAGTTCAGCTGCCTAAGCATTTTGAGAAACGGTATTAATTTTGGGTGCGCATTGACTGCGTATGACCTTAATTTCAAACGGTACCCATTTCGAGAGTGTTAGTATCATTATGTCCACTTTGACAGTGGACATAATCAAATGCATTCACATATTGGTAGCCTTAAATGCACGCTAAGGAATTTAGATTTGTAACGAAGCCAATGAAAAGAAAAGACCTTGAAAAATATCATGGCTTACTGTGCTTATTTGCCTTCGCTTAGTAAAGGGCAGCATTTTCTCCCACAAATCTAAGTAGCAACCATTGTTAGGGTCTAGCACACAATTTTGTGAAAGGCAAACCATCAATAGCAACTTCATCTTCGTTAGTAGCCGTTGACGTAGAATGAGACTGACAGAAAAGTTGCCCAATCTGGCGAAGCAATATGTCACTGGAGACACGGATTGGCTCGCTGTGACCTTGAAATCATACTGTTGCATGAATATATGTACTGGAGGCCGTGCCGTTCCCTCACATTGTGGGTGGCTACGTCTGCAGCTCTACTGTGCCAACTAGCGAGACCGCTGTAAGTTTTATTTCTCTAAATTATTCTTTTCAAGCTTGAAAGATGGAGGTCCTAGCCTTCCAGTCTAAATGCAAATTAAGTTTTGAGCAATCTCTATCAAGTTACCTATTTCTTACAAATGACTGCTCGTGGAAAAGTGTGCATCGGAAAGACAATGAGTCCACACAAATCACAATCGAGTTTCTTTACGTAAACAATTCACAAAACTTGGAAAGATTCCCGTTCCGCTACCTGAGAACTAGAAGTTTAGTTATATGCATTCGGCACGGGTACTTATGATGATTTTGTCAACCTTCTTAAGCAAAATTTGTGTTTACACTGACCAAGACACGTGGCGCTGAAATACAAAGTCATTTGTTTTCCAAATCCTTGATACGCAATTTATCGTAAGAATAAAATATGCCTCAGAACCTCACCTGGCATAGGTAGCTGCTCATTGAGGATTACGAGGGCTTTGTACAGCTATGCTTAGAGTGGAGAATGTAGAGATGCTTCAGATTTGCGGATACAGGATGTTGAGAAATTGTGTAGAGGGGTTGGTAGTTGTACGTCCACTTGAATGCAAAGCCACGCAAGCACACTTACAAAGGCTATGGAAGTTAGCAAGCTACTGAACATGAGAGTGTGATTTATGTCGACCAATCAGAAGCGCGTGCTGCTCGCCCCCACACTAACTGTGAATGGTAACCATAGCATTCTTGCTCAACCTGTTACAACAGGCGCTTGATGACTGAGCCTGATGTGTGGCTGTAAGTATGGCTAGAGGTGGGTCGATGGTCTGAAGTATGACTTGTTTTTTGGAAGCTCTTTGTAATACCTGGGGTAAACATGCCGTCAATTAAATTACTCTGCGTAAGCATTAATTACCAAATTATTTTGGTGGATTATACATGTCTCGTCGGTGCCACCAGCATCACGCCAATAGCCTCGCTTTTCAATTCGCTTCTATGCTTCTCACTTGTTGAGTTAGGTTGCCATGATATTCAGTGGGTAATTAATTCTTATTCAAACACAATTTATCATTCTTGTTCCGGGTATAATTTTAAGGTCAATCCTCCCTCCCACTATGGGGATGGCACCCATATGCCCCAGATTTACAGGTACATTAATTTTGCATTGCAGCGGTAGCACCGTAGAGAAGAATACCAAGTGGAGAATATTTGACTAAGTGCAGTGAATAGCTTGGAGCAACTTCAGCTCAATTCAGACGTCTTGCTTCATCGGCCTTACTAATCGTCTCACATTCAGATGACTTCTCCAGCAGCCCAACGAACATTTATGAAGGACCTGCAGCAGCTCTATAAGATGATCGACGCCTCGACTGACGGCCAGGCGTCCATTGTCGGAATTGATGAGATGACGGTGAAGGTTTCTTTGCGACCCAAAGCCGGCTACAATGCACACGCAGAGTTCCTAGTTACTGTACATATCTCCGGTGTTTAGTATAGTACTTATGTTTGTTTACTAATTCCTCAGTGCATTTTTCCATCCAAATGCCATGTAGAAATTGGATGTTATTGAGGGCAGCTTTACCAATAATTATGTAATTTTGACAGTGCTCAATTACTTCGGTCGGATTGTAGTAACTCTGAGTGACTGTTCTGAATCCTCACAGAAATTGAACCGAAACATGTCTTTATATTATTCTTATGTATGTAAGGATAATTTGAAAATTGTGCTTTTAATGCAGAAAACAAATGCTCCATTTTAGATCAAATGCTGTGTCACGTATCCCATGACTAGTCCGAATGTGTCTTTCGACTCACCCATATATCACCCCAACATTCACCCATCAAGTGGATTGGTGTGCCTAAGCATTCTCAACGACTGGCGAAGGTAAGTAAAATCAGGTTGGATGAAAAATTACGGCGATTTCAGCTTATGTACAATTGCTGGCATCTTGGGCGGAACAAAAGCGAAAACTCGTAAATGAGGTCGACATTTGTAATAGGGAAACCAGAAGAGCTTCATTAATCCAAATTAAGAAAACGGATTGTGGGATGGGGTTGTAGGGCTTGAAAGCAGTCACGGAGACCATTTTAAGCTGTACAGAATGTTGTTTATCACCTTTGCTTGTCTCTTTTGCAGCTGCTACAGCCTGCTAGATTTGGTTAAAGCCCTTCTCTACCTCATTGATCACCCCACATTTGACTCGCCACTCTATTCATTGGGAGTGCCCGAAGATTCCGCCCAGCTGGCTAGGAATTCGGTGCGTCTGCTCGCTGGTCTTCCAGTCAACGGACACCGCTTCCCACCCAACCCTGTATGGGTCGAGTGGGCTCGAGTTAGCGGTTGCCTACCCAGTGAAGAGGAAGAGGCCGTGGAGGAGGCAGAAGTAGGAGCTTGTATAAATGAGGAGGCTGAGCAAGAAGGCGGCGAAATAATTAACGAATTACAATATTGCGGCACCAGAAGATGAGGTTAGCAGCGATCCTGATTCAGCTGCAAAATTTAATGGATTATAATAACTTAGTTCTTAAAAATGCTATTATTTACCGCTTCAGAAGTCCATTATCGCTGCATCATGTGCGTCCTCGGATACAACATCCAATACCATCCCATCCTTTGCTAAGATTCGCTATTTGCTCGACCCTGACGAGGAAAATAATTCCTGGGGTCCTTATGGTAACCGCTGGTCGGCATTTGAAGTCAAATCCCACCGTATCCTCATTTGGCCTCCCAGCAATGGCAGCAAATCCGACAACTTTACAACTTTCTTCTTCATCGAGTTTTTGGGGACCGATCATCATCGACGTGAGTTGGGTGACAAGTATAGCACTCTCTTCATCGGCAACGTCTTACACGAATGTCAGTCTTACCCGGAGTCAAGACAAACATCCAGCGACTGCCCATGGTACGCATTTGTGCGGTACCCTGAATATTCCTACCACTCCTATACTTGCTACGGTTCTTCCCTGAACCTTAGCGACATTTTTGAAGATAAAGAAACGCCCATGCATGATCGGACCGCAGACTTTTGTCCTTGGTCAGCACTGGATGGCAAAGGCATTAATGCTCTATTCGATGGGTTGTTTTTCGAGGATAGTCGAAACAGAGGCAATTTTACATGCTTTTTGGATAGAGACAGTGACGTCGATAGTGGGAGTCAGGGCATCGGTCGCCTCTTCGACTCGTGTTTGTCAGACCACGAAGAGGTTTTCGAGAGCCGGGACGAATTGTCCGAGACAGCGGCTCGATATTGGTTCCCTAATCTCTGGGACGAGGTTTCTGTGGAAGGTGAAGTGTCACTTACAGAAGAACAAGAAAATTATGCCAATGAGACTGACGATGAGAGGGAAGATGTGCTCTCCTCTGTCTCTTCGACAACTTACAAGGACAATTACGCGCTATGCGCCCCAATAACAGAATGTTTGAACTGCAGATTTGATTGCTGGTACCTAGACATGCCTATTGATGGAGGCTTAGCTCCATTATGGAGATGGATTTTTCGTCAAACACGATGGCCTTTTCGGTTTGCTCCGCAACAGAGTGCAGACCTCTCAATGACGGGCATTCGAATCCCACCATGGCGAGCAAGTTCAGGTCGAATGATGTCGGATGTCTGTCACTTCTGTTCAAAGAATCAAGACATCAGTAGCCTCGTTCTTCTCGATCCCATGGTAAGTCATCTGATCACAGATATTTCGTGTTATTGTTCGTGTGCCAGTGTTATATTTAATGGCTAGCTCAGGCTTCACTACTTGGATGAAGAAAGCAGAAACCCAACGCATTGGAAATAGCTCATTTGAAGATCGTAATGGGATCTGAAAGCAAATATATTTGTTAATTGGTCTCGAGACTAAGTGCAGTTTATTGTGTAGGTTAATGCTTTTATAGCTGTGGTGTAAATGTTTGAAATGGGATTCAACTATGATTGTGATGCAGGCGTTTTGGTGGTTGTGTGTATGGATAGGCCCTATCACCGCTATCACCTCTGCTCAACTTGATGCGGCACTCTGTGGCACAGAGACCGCAGCTCACTGGCGTTCTCTGGATGACACCACTCGATGCTCTCTCACCCTTCTACCACGTGCCTGTCCCTCTCAACGAACAGCAGAATGACAGTGATGATGAGGAGCATGAAGGAGGTGATGGTGTCTATCCCTCACCCATCTGTCTGCGCTTTCTTACCATTACTGCCTTTCTCACGAATTGGGTGGCGTGGCTGTCAAGGGTGGAGAGCTACGCTGTCCTTGGTATGTCGCGATTTCGTCCATTGCTAATCAGTGCTCCTGTGGCTGCACACGTACTGCAGCCCTTTAGTTTGGGCTGCGGTCAGGCTCCTCTTCTGGACCTTTGGCCCATGTGGCTGTTGCGACGGCTTCTCACAGTCTCGCTCAGATTGTCCCAACTCCACATCCCCCTCTTCCATTGCAACTGCCAGTATCAGCGATATCTGTTCCCCTTCTCTGACCTCGATGAGATTTGAAGCTACAGTTCTTCTAGCTTCTCCATGCCTCTCACTTTTACTACCTCGGCCACGAAATGATCTTTATTAAAACCAAATTTTGCTTTCTTTTTCAAGAAATGACAAGTTTTTGTTTCAATGAACATTTTAATACAATCAGCGGCACTTGTATAACACTTGACATGTATTTTCAATGGGGATAGTCTTAGAAATTTTAGGCCAGTAGTCCGCTTTCCACCTGTCACAATGAAGAAGGTTCAGCAATGCTTGGTTTTTCTTACTGCCACTGGTACCGAAGCACTTTGCTTACGTTGTGAATTTTGAGTGCGAATATTTACTTATTTGCCCTAACAATAACAAGAATAACAATACAAGAACATGCTTGATTTGATTAAATAGGCTGGATTTTTCGAAAAATAGGAATGGACACCAGTTAATTTAAGGGGTAACGTATCAATACCACACTCATTCATTTGCAGATTGCTAAGTAGGTGTTAACCTTGACCATTCACAGCAATAAGCCACCATATTTTAAGGCGGACAAGAGGGAGTGAAATATAGTCAATTCCTTGCTTTATGAATATCTGTGGAGGAGATAGGTGGGTTGGGTGAGCTCAGAAGTTGACATGTATAGATGAGGTAGTAAGTCTTTTGCACTGACTCACGCAAGTGTTCAAGCGATGACCGACCCACTTGTCAAGACAGCATTCTTTCTCTCCCCTCTACATTGTAAAAGCTTTCTGATGGTACCATAATTTAACAGGCGAAGCATCGCCCAGCTGCAAATGATGCAGTAGGGACGAATGATGGCTGCCTCATCACGGCTAGCTTGATGTGTTCTTCTGTACCTTAACGCAGGTCCTACTATTATGCCAGTGGGCGTATCAACAAGTCAGCAAGCGGTGCCGATGAATGTGTTGTAACTGTATGTCCGCCCATGGAGGTGAATGTATATTTTAGTAAATGTCGATAGTGTGCATACATATGTGTGTACACGCTTATTTGTGACATTGTGGCAGGGATGATTTTGTGTAGGCGCTTGTGTACGGTTGTGTTTGTGCACTAGCCGAATAATCTTCCTGAACGGTTGCGTAGCAAATAATTTAGCGATGCCTTCAACCCACATTGAAAGGCTTAGTTGTCCCATTATGCTCCACGCCTCATTGGCATGCTATGCAGCCAATACGAGAAGCATATCTTGGCTTGAAACCATCCAAGTCAAACCCACTCTGTATGGCAGACGTGCCTGTGCCGCATCCATTCCACTCAGCCGAAATCTGTGAAATAAGGGTTGATGTGCCCCTGGGGAAGCATGCATGTGCATGCATTCCTTAGTGGCCAATGACACCTGTATGAGGGCCGAGACACAATTGACACTGTCTAGAGGCTATGTTACCGAGCAAAGTGCAATATGCAGGGAGTCAAAGTAACCGACATTCACTTTACTAACCTCTGGCTGAATCAGTCATTATCATGCTTGAGCGATTAGAGGAAGGCAAACAAGTTAGGCATGACATACCGGGTGTCGGCAATGTCAGTTACGCAGTTACAGGTGATAATCTCCAATCGGTAGTTGGTTTCAGTGGGATGAGGCTAGAATAGCTGGTTCGCTTGAATTTCGTGCCATTAAAAAGGGACAGACCTTTGAGTTCAGGTGTGACCCCACATGTCTCACTTTTTGAATTTATGCTCTACAAACGGTGCTTATGTAGGTGAACTTGTGTTCTGCTGATTCGCCAGCCAATCAGCCTGAAGGATCAGGGACATGCAAATGACACATGGCGCGTGACCGCCAGCTGCAGGCAGAAAGCACAGAATAGGTTTTATTAACATGAGAGCATCTCACTTAGTATTGGCCTTCTACCAACTAGCAACTTATTTCAAGGCTGCTTACATACGATGCTGGGGAATCCGAGCAATTGAATGGGGCTGTTGATTTTGAGGCACTGCATAATGTTGAGGGATTAGGCGCAGAGGAAATGAGAAGCATTTCAAAGTTAGGAAATACTAGGCTTTTTGACATTACAAAATGGCCAAACTGCATGTCATTGTTGGATTGCTAGTGACTGAATGTCACTTGCAACTCCACGTCCGTACCCCATTGAGAAGACTGTAACGAACTGTGGAGGATTGGACATCTGATGGTGGAGACGAGCGAACATGGCGTTCTACTGGCATAAAATAGGCAGCAGCTAGTGTGCAGCGAGTTCCGCCTAAAATGCGCACAGGCATGGTACATAGCACGCCCGACACAATACGTCTTTGGGATGAGGTTATCCAAAGTAGTTAGCGTGAGCTGAGCTATTCTTCTGTTTAAGCAAAAATATACGCATGAGATCTACTTGAAAAATCAAACTGTAGCTTGCGTAGGCATGAGTTGAAGCATTCTGAATGGGAAACTGGTTCACACGTATGAGTTTGCATAAGTGAATTTATTGTTTTTATTAATATGTCGTTTTATGCATGCCTATTTGCGAGTCTTCTGCTTTTCTACTCTAGAATTTGACAATAGGCAAATGCGTTTTCGTTAAGAATACTTGGTTTGCGTTCCCTTTCCCGTATAAATGTTTGTAATATTGGATCTTACGCGATTTTATGCATACATTTGCATGGTTCCATGCACTTTGCGTTAATCACTTGCATTTTTATGCATGAGCTAAATTGTTTTTACTGAAGGAATCCATAATGTTCATGAGTACGCATATGCGAATGTATTTCTGCATTAAAGGATTTGGTTTTCAGTATGCTTACGTAGATTCACTGATGTGAATTGATAGGATGTGCTTATTTGGAAGGATTTTGTTGCTCGGTTTTCGTGTACACTAGCCTGCGCTAGCCTGCTGCCTCAAGTTTTGCCACCAGCACAGCAGCATGGTGAGAAACATGTTGCATCGGTTTTTTGATTTCAGTCTCGCAGTGGTAACTCTCGCAGCGCTCGCGGATTACGTTGCTTCAGCATCCATTTGCCGCCTTAAAGAATGCAGCGTAATGTGATGGTCTGAGATGGGGAGGTAGCCAGGATTGTGTACGCACTTGAAGCATCCACTTGTGTGTGGCCCGCGGATTAAGTATCATGCGGTTTGATTTCCACGCATAGTAAATGTTACCAAGCCTATCCATGCATATTCCTGATACCAACGCGTCAATCTACAAAATGTTTCCTCGAATAGGATCTGGCGCTAGAGTTAACACAATGACCAGTGGGTGTGTGGCATTTAGGGAAATCCGGTTGGGCAGTGGTTGTGTAATTCACCTCATCTGATGAATAAAGTGAGCATTTTAACCTTCCTTCTACGTCTCACTGAGTGCTAGGATATGTTCTGTAAAAATTGTGAACTGTGGCCTTTATCGAGTAACAGAACGCACAGTAATGTCGAGGGTTCATTTATTAATTCGAATCATGGGCTCCAAGTTTATGCTTTTGAGCAAGCATCAGTGCCTTTAGCATCGCGTTTTGCAAAGTGAAGTGCTCATCATTTGATGCCCTCATAAAATAAGTATCCAGGACCTACGACAGGAATCTCATTAGTTGTACTGATGCTGATCAAATGGAGATGTTGATTAAGCCTTTGTCTATACACAGAGATTATACTTTACAGCCATCAATCAACGAGCCGTATAGAATACCGTTTCTTTTCCGGAAAGAAGTTTCAACTCATTTTAGATGCGGAATGAAACTTTACACACTGGAACAGCTTGAGGCGATGGAGAAACTGTTTAAAGTGGATCAGTGGCACGACGTTAGCATAGCTGAGGGTTTTGCAGTGTAACTCAATGTTGAGAATAAATCCAACAGTGAGGTGGGTGAAAGCGCAGAGTATTGTAACGAGTAGCATGCCTTGCTTTACTGTGGTTTGATTCTTCTCGTAGTTACATGTCGAACCGATCAGTGGAAGTGTTGCGTGCAGCGTGACGCGTGGTCTCTTGTAGTGATAGAGCTGTTGGCCAAAGGACAGCGCTCATTTTAGTTAGGATTTGGCACCAGCACTTAGTTGCCTTTGTGCCTAACCATCTTGGCTGGACACTCGATGGAGGACTGCAGGCAGCATGCGCTTTTTCCAATCTTACCAACTTCGTGCATCACAACACTTTGGAACTCTGCCCACGATCGGAGCGACTTGTGACGCCAACCTCTAAGCAACTGCAATGCTTTTAATGATTTCGTTAACCTGTGATAGGGGTTGTGAGCTCACGCTTCACATGTTTACGTGCTTGGATGCTGTTGGAACATTTGCAACCAGCAAGCAGTAACGCGGGCTAGTAATTAATTCCAATAATTACCGAGTTTCTCGATCATATTTGGTATCAGTACGCAGTTGGGATAAATGTGAGGAGTGCAGTCTTGCAGTAACAAGCGACGTGAACCGAATTTTACAAAGGACCTCCTAAAACTAGTAATGCGTAGCGCGAAGTATAACAAGCTTACAATCTTCTCCTGAGTGTCACATGCTTCTTGCTGTGATCTTTACCAATTCCTTGCTTATTTGACTTTGCAGCGACTGCCAGAAATCAAATAAATAGGTCTGCATTTTGCTTAGAAATTGCAAGCATGGATTGCACCAAGGAGATGCAAAGGGTTTGTGTTAGTTGTCACCGCAAATAATGGCATTTTCGCAATCTATTTCACAAAGCTGTGTGACTGGCAAGAATTCAGGCTGCATATACTACGTTGCGTATGTAGTGTTGTACTTCACTTAATGAAGAGTGCAATGAATGATTGATGTAGAGAGTGAGTGGAAGTAGGAAGTGTCGTGCTTTCTCACAGCCACCACATTGGGAACAAATCTTCGCTAGGGTGCTGCTAGTGGTCGAGAGGAAAGCAAATGTAAAGACTAATAAATAGGAGAAAGAGATAAATAATGCAAGCATGCAACTAAGTAAATAGTTGAATAAATAAACCACGGAGAATAGAATTGGAAACGGTAGTCCTAAGAATGTGTAATAGCATGGTGGAGCATGCATTAGTAACACTGGAAGGGGCTGAGAGGTAACTTCTAGCCTGCTGGCCATGCCGCGTAGAAGAAGCCTAGCTTTCGGTCGCCTGAAGTCAAAGCTCCCACCGCTTCCAACGTGTCAGACGATGTGCGGTTTTGCATTGGAATCTATGAGAGACTTAATGTGATAGGGACACTAAGGAGGAGGTTACTTCCGCAACCGTTCTTCGGATTGCTGGTAAATGTTTGTTCGGTATTATAGCAAACGTCAATGCTACAGCATAATTGTTTTAGCATTCAGGTGCACCGCACGTCATATCATATCCCTCTAATATACTCGTGTGTGACAAACGGACTCAGAACTTCCTATGGGTCCTGTATTGAGGCCTTTTGCACGAGTGGAAGTGACTCCAGGTGGTACTCGCCTAATTGTCCCTTTCTCATTTGTGCGAATCATAATGAGACAGCCTAGCTCTTCATCAGGCTGAGCGTGCAGCATCAATTCCTCTGACATTCGCAGCTTCCCTATGCCTTCATTAGGAACTGACTCTGACCACATAAGGGACGAAAATGTTTTGGTCTTTCCTCAAGGGAGATCTCATTCTGCATCTTCTGTGACAGCGCTGAATCCAATGCAGGCAGTGATGGTTAGGCAAGGCGACCTGTAGTGCTACGGTCATGTTATTTTTGAGTCGCGCCTAAAGTGTTATGCAGCACTAGTCACTTTGGCTTTGGTAATGAGAAAGTAATGCATGCGTACTTGTGGATCGAGTGACAAACAATCTTTTGGTGGCAGTGATCAACTCTCCCCCGCACGAGCGCGCAGATCAGTCAAAGTGTTTGCCGCGGTGGTAAAAAGCGTCTTGTAAATGGTAAAAAGTACAAGTTAGCATAATGCCATTAAAGGAAAAGCATTTAACGGTAAAATTAAATGGTAGCGTGGATGAAAGTGTTCAATAATTGCAACTGATATGAGTTGGTATTTTGAAATGGAAGTTACTCTATCCCTTTCCTTACCCGAATCGCCTGCATTCACGTGTCCATGTCACAACCACAAGATGTGTCGTAGTAGTAGCAAAAAGGCTTTCCATGCCGTTCATCTTTCAATGCCTCACGTAGCAAGATGAATCATGTGCAACGGTGCCCATCTTCTGCATGTTTCTCCTTTTATAATATGCGCACATTTTTATTTGCATAAAATATGTTAGTAGCGTGATGCCACGATTTTCTTCTTTCACCATCCCTCTTTTCACTTTCATCACAGGTTCATATTGCACCAATAGCCAAGGGGACACTTGCTGTGAACTTCTCGCTTTGATACACCTAATGTGACCCGCACATTACCAGTGTTAGCGCAGGAAGAATGTCCGCAGGGCAGTGAGAATGCAACTAGGCATGCTTCTGGTGGCGTAGGAGAAATGGCATCGGATGGCAGTGTGAGCTATTAGAAGATGGGCTTTGTCTGACATTGGTGGTGGATTTCAGGTAAATAAATGAATGCGCTCCTTAGAAGTGGACAAATGATTGGGATACTGAATAAGTTACGATGAGGTTGTGGAAAAGTTTTAGAGAACTTATTGAGGAAGGAAAGGAACTAGAATCCGGGAACGATTTAACGATATGTTTGTGTCTATAAATCACCTTATATTTGTTTATGCGAATTAGTGTTAGCAGCATGGTTTAGAGTGGGTAGGGCTCTCTTTAGCATATTTGTCACCTTCCTGTCATATGCACGTCGAGAAAGTGGTTCTGGGTACGGTCGTCTTCTTTACCGAGGATATCTCACCCTTCATGGCAAAACACTTTCAATCTGGGGAGTATGACCATGATACTGGTTAAATCCGCGCACATGAAGATGAAGGGAATGAAGTGGACAAATTTATGTGGGCTTACCGAAGGTAGCTGTGCACACGTGAGTATATTCTTTCCTCCATACATTACTGATGAGCTGGTGGAAATTTTGTGCACTTGGCTGCATGTCTCTCACAGAAGAAATTGATGGTGATCTATTACACACACTTGCGTACTTGCGTATGAGCCCTAATTTTGCAGAAATTGAGCAGCTACCGCAATCAGAGGGTACAAATCGTTTGCCAGTATTTAGCAATGCGTTGTCCTTCACACAATAAGTCGAAACACATAATCACACAGTACTACTCTTTGATTTGAACAGCAAGCGAAATTCACTATTTTTGAATTTGGAGCAGTTGTGCGTTGCTATAGGTTGTAGGAATGTAGCACCGTCATATTTAGCAATTTGTTGCATGTGGAGCTCGCCATGGACTCTGGCTTATGGAGCGTGCCCGTTATTAGCAGTTTATCATTAGCGCCTTTTGTCATCTTACGTCTAGCAGAACACCAAAGGCACATCGATTTGACATAAACCAATTTTTGCATCTCCATTCACTCTAGTGGTGGGGTCTTCTCCTTCCATCTCTCAAATATATTGTCCGAATTGACTGTGCAGCCGGTAATGACGGTGATGCAAGCACTGCATTTGATGGCTAGATTGGTGCATGAATTAGAGGGTGCATGAGTAAATAGGTAAGGCATGGATCAACGGAACCATTTCTGCGGACGTCAGATTGGTTTGGTAGGCATGACGACCCTAAAGTGGATGGGTTTGGGTTAATAAACGCCTTCAAACTGGATAGCAAAGTGAAAGTCTGGCATATTGGTGTGAAGAGTAGTGCAGACATATTGCTTGTATGCCAATGCACTGTTCAACATATCTTACTTTCCTCGTCAATTTCACGGAACCCAAGTTTGATTTTAACTTATTGCCCAATTCAGCCAAAGTATATTGGCTGTTATACGCAACTGATTATGACGATACAGAGCAATACAAAGTGGCAAGACGTGAAGCTTTAGTCGGTTACCTCTATAATGGTGCCAACATTGCTAAACTGAGAGACAGGGCCCAAGGAACTGGTCAAATGTTGCCATTTTATTACGAAAACTTGATGATCAACATGATATTACCTCAATCGTTCACTGGTCGCCTAACCGCCAACCGGTCTCATATTCCCTATATGCGTCACAATTGCTTTCCAGCTATAAGGGTGATTACGCTTCCTAACCTCCTCAGTGCATGACTGATAGTTTTTAATGCTTTGCGCGGATCCAATGGAAACCCCTTTAATATTCTTAGTTAAGCGCATATCCTCAAATTTGACGACTAAGATAAGACACCTCAAATCGGTGCTTCAACTACCTCGTTATTCAATTCTAGTGCATTGTTTATATTCTTCATGTCTGCTTTTAACTAAGCAAGGCTTATATGTTTTCCATCACATCGCTTTTAATTGACGGCTCCTTTTGAGAACTAGACTACCTTTTAGCCATATGCACCCTATTCTCCTTGTGACTCAGTAAATGAGGACAAGATTTTTGTTACATGACCCACCTATCCCTATTTTACTAAGTCCATATTTTGGCTGTCAGCCGGTTCCAGCTAATTATTTTCCATGCACTTGTCAAGCAGCATGTCGCACTGTTGAGTTCCAGAGTGTTGAATGACTAAGAGAAGCTGTATTTGGGGGTTTCGGTCCTCCTTTTCTCGGACTATGTCTTGTGGCAGCAGACGATTGCATTCTGTCCTTCATTTTAGTCGACGAATCAGAATCAGCATTTTGAATTGGGCAAAAGCTGGCTTGCTGTGAATGAGAGTAAATTATTCTTTATGATAAATTGCTAAAAGCATGGCTCCCCGGGTGAGCAACCTGCATGGAGTATCTACCATTTAGCGGAACTAGTCTTCTACGATTCATTGTCTGCCATGGTCGCTAACTGGATAATGATTTGCCTTACTTAACGCGACCAAGATGTGCAACATGAATTTTTCATTACCTTAGCATTTTCGCAGATAGAAGGACCTCTGGAAGTGTTAACAGCGTCCTCTCTACGGGGCTAAATTTGACGACATTCGACGCATTTGCATTACAAAATGTGGGCCTTTAAGTCTAAAGGGCACTAAGAGGCCTTACTGAGCATTAGAGGTCCTAAGGGTCCAATGAAGAATACAATCCAATGACCATACAAATATATCACTGCGAAGCAAGCTCTACAGAGGTTTTATTGTTCATAGTGGTGAATGTCCTATCATCGCTTGTGAGTTACCTGATTAAGCTGGATGTTTGAACTCGAGATGGCATCAGAGGTTAGTGTTACAGTGAAGTCACTTCCACTGCGCGAAGTCAGTTGAGGTTGCCGAAGCAGTGTAGGTCATTGTGACTGCGAAAGAGGGAGATGGCATAATAAAATTGTGTGTAGCGGCCAGATCAAATGGACTGTGAGGACATTGCTTGCATTAGTCTGTGAACCTCCTGGCTATCCAATGACTCGGCAACCAGAACAATTAGCAGACCTCTAATATAAATTGGAGAATAGAGCTAAGTACCAAAAACACTTACGTATTTAAAACAAAATGGTATAGGGCACGCAGAACTGGAACGACGGTCCCACCGCAGAACGCTCATTTTAGATAAGACATAAGGACCAATGCCATTAGTTTGCGAAGGCCCAATTATTTTCTGGATTACATGACTGCATACGAATGAGGCGACGATGCCACCTGGGCCACGGATATGTAGGCATGCCAATTGTTGACTACCTTGCAGCAGAGGTGAAGTGAAATAGAGAAATGACCTGTCATCTTCAAATGATTGTTGAGCTGCTGCACAAAGAGGGTAAGAAATCGATGGCCTAATGGGTGGTTCGAAGATTAGCTATCTGTTTTTCTCCCGAGAAGACTATGCTTACTCTTGGAAGAACTCCAACTTCTTCCTAGGCATATTTATCGTGAACGATTGGACGATCAGACGGGTGTGCCGCCTTTCTGGTCAGCTTTGTGCAAATACCCGGGACAAGTAAAAGAGAAGCGGAAGGCGTACTCCGAAGCAGTGGAACGTAAATAATGTAAGTAGACATACCTGCTTGTTTTGGACTTCACTGATGCTCACTGCTTTGTATGGTAAGGAGTGGACTAAAGGTGTTGCAACTCCTGTGCAGCACTCACGGAGGCTAAATGTGCGATGGTGAAAGGCGGTAATTTGAGGCGATGTATACAATAGCACTTGCAGTGATGTGGTGTTTCGAAGCGGTACACCTCGGTGTAAAGAGTCTAATGGGCTTCAACGGCACTTGCAAGTGAAAGCGTCGCAAATGACGGCACCGTCGGTTGGACAACGATTCGCATCTGTGCTCGCATTGCATCCTTTGTCTTTTGCCATTTCTTTCTTTTTCTTAATCCTTCTCTTTTTTTCGTTTCGACATTCCTAAGGGCACGGTGGGGTAAACATACACTCCCACACGTGAAGAAGCTGACTGCAGAGTCACATGGTACGAAAAAAGGTTTGAGAGTTACCTTCGTCCACCATCAATATGGTAGGTTGCTGACATTTGAAAGCTTTACATCATTTACCGTAATGAAGGTTTCCCAAATGAACACAACTGGCCACAAATTCTTATCACATCAGGCTCACTGGCTGTTCAGCAAATGAAAAGCTGTAATACGGTACCGCCGCAATTTCTGAGACCATTACCGAAACACTAGCAAATCACCCCTACATTTACCCACCATGCCTCTCAAACCGTAGCTAACGTGGTGTCTCCTCCGTTCCCCAACACACCATTCTTCAAAACGAAGTCGACAACAAAGTCCTTGGATTTCATGATGATTATCAAATAGAGAATGCAAGAAATTGAAAGGGAAATAGGGCAAAAACCATCGTCTGTAGATGACAGACCTTTAAAGCTCGTATAATAGTTCAAGTACGTGCATTAATTTATGCCAAATACATCGTCGACAAATTTTACCTCTTCATCCTATCAGATGCTCGAACGTAAATATACGCTTGCCCAAAGCCTAGTAAGCGGTATTCTTGTTTTCCTTCCTGCCAATTAAAGGCAAACCGCGTCAACAGGACACGGTGACTCATATGAAGATGCGAAGTTGTGAAGTGACTTTGTTTGGACCACTATCGCGAGTCACGAGGCTACCGGGTTAATGTGTGAACTTAATTTGGAGTAGACAATGCATTATACTTCGTGTTTCGATAGGCGAAAACGAAGCAACTTTGCTGTTACTTTCGTGAGCGAGCCGGCACGTTGTTGCCTTAGTCTACCGGTACTTGGTATGAAAGTTTTTGTACAAATATCAGGCATTACGCTCTACTTGCTGACCCCCATTTGTCGACTGGTTTTATGAATCTCTAAAGGCTCGATTGGTCAACATGCTGAATTGTGCCTCGGAAGCGTGTTTTTAATCGTCTGATCAGTGTTGCTTACCTAATGCGAATATTCGGTCGCATCTGATGTGTATCACGTTGTTGAAGTGTTTTTCTTAGTGGTACAAACAGCATAGAGAGGAAAGGAGACATTTAGCTGGACAGATCAAATACCATTCCATTTGGTTGGGCCTAATCACGCTTTAAGCTATGCTAGAGGGACTGAGCGCTCTAACGTTCTCTTTTGTTGTACAGTGTATAAACTTACTTATGCAGCCAAGGAGGAAGACGACTGTTAGGCGTGTGACCCTGAACAGAAACGGATACGAGGAAAGCGGCAGCACTTTCTGCACCGCAGTGTCACCGAGTTTCACCTGTGTACGAAATATGTCAAAGTAGTCAGCAGAATGCCTGACATGAGGCGCTGCATGCAAGGGTACAAACGGTGAGTACCTTACAGCTCATTTGTTCTCATCCATGCATGCTTGAAATGGCTCCTGCTTCTCCTTATCTCCTTGATTATTTATGGCAGTCTGCAATGAAACCCTAAAAGTGTTGAGTTGTTAGAATCAACTGAGTCAGTGCCATACACCAGGGCATCATCTCAATCAGGTGTCAGAAGGGACACCTGAGAGTCCTCTTAATGCTCGAAAGACTTGTGATTTATATCCTGCTTGTCAATAGTAGAGCCACGAATTCCTCATAAGTGCAATAAATCGTGGTTTCCCAATTACTCATTGAAGCTTTGCCTTGACAAAGCAGTATGTCAAACCATGCTATTTACTGATGTCCAGAAGAGCTGAAAGGTCATTGGCATTGGCCGAAGACAGTGCCTTTAATCGGCAGCGCAACCTGCATGACACAAGGAAGTTGCCTTTTGCAGAGGTGAGTAAGAAAGGACTCTCCGTTCTAACGACCAGCATACCAACCATCCTGCTGCGAATCAAGTTTTAAGTTTTCACATGTCAACTTTTGGACGCCATCATATCTATTTAATTTACTGAGGTTTGCATATACGAACTTCATGAAAACGGCCTCTTAAGACTCTCTGTGACTTCTCGATTGTACTCAACTCTTTTGTGTAGCCACAGTGTAACTTATGCAGCATTGATATTAGAGAAGACAAAACAGGTAACGATTAAGCTAACCAGCTTCATGAACAAAATAGAATGCGATTAAAGCAAAGTGCGAAGTCCCAAATATCCAAGGGAATTTAATGTTTCAAGTGTTCTCCACATTTTATTGCTGATGGAAAGCGTTATAACAACCTTCGCGTTTGTGCCACTTGGGTATGTCAGGCAACACTTGCATTATTGGCACGTCTCCATCAAGTTAGTCTTGACAATTAGAGGCGTCTGCAACCGAAGCAAGATCTGCGACGCACCTCTGCTAGCATTCATTCGCATCTACCACTGCTGCCAATCTGCGAAGGGAAGACAAGTGAGTCACCGCCGCGTCGTGCACTCTGTGGTCAACGCCACTTCCACGTAGCGAAGTCGAGTTTCGAGCGACCTACTAGGTTGCTCCATGATTTCAGGTTCATTATCACCTTAATTATACCCACTACATCGTCAAAGATGTAGATGAAAAATGCACCAAGTGGAAGACGAAGCAGAGTTTGCTTTAAAATGCACTATACTGCTGTAGTACTAAAATATTTTCTACCGCATAGAATTGAGCTTGAGGCCTTTAACGTTGTTGAATTGTGTAGATGTCGTGATGTGCATACAGTATGGATGCGAGACATGTTACAAGGGTCGGTGAGTCGGGCACTTCACACGGAGAAAACGGATGTAAATGAAGAAAGGAAAGGAGAGAAATGATAAAATACGGGAGTCAAAGCAAAAACCTTTCATTATTTTACCCCTCACTGCTCAGCTGAAATACAGTTTGCATTCGTGGTGGTGACTGTCAGCGTGACCACCGTGGCTAAGAATTTCTTCAACTGTCAACTGTTAACACGACACATGTAAAAGGACATAATTAAGTCATTTTGGAACTTGAATTAAAACCTATCCTCCTCTGTTAAAAACACGGTAGACGCGATATCCTAATGCATTTTGCATGTTGATTATCAGGGAGCGCCATACCATATTTTTCAAACAGATGTGCACGCCCAGTTATACATTGTCCGGCGAAGTACATTTTCGTACCTACAGGTTACCACTTGTCATTTGACCTCACGAGATCCTAAAGACTTGGCCGTACCGCAGGCGAAATGGGGGCTCGCAGAATCAGGTCCAGCATATTCAGTCGTCTGACCAGCATCGCCCGCTTCCACGCAGCAATGCAATGCCATGGATGTGACCCGTGCTTCCAGAGCGCCTCATTATCACCGTGATAAGATAATGCCTGACGTTAGATGGGATGATTTGGAAAAGAAAAGTTATTCTAGCAGTCACCATCATTTTGTAGGTTTCTCCTCCTTCCAATGACAAAGGCAATGATGCGGCGAAATGATTCGTTGAGGCAAACAAATTGACTAGAATTAGTCGCAGAACATCTTACATCGAAATGGGTTCTGCTGCAGTCACCAACAGTATATTTGATGCATGCAGGAAGTGCCCAACATATCAGTGCGATCCGTCTTCCCACTTTCAGATGGGCAATCCATTTGAGTCCATTGGTTGTAGCTGGCTTAATGCACAGTCTTCCAAATAACTTACAAGCAAAAAGGTTGACATCCAATTAAACATCAAGAAATTGACAAAATCCCACTGGTCATGCCGAACGATTTGGAAATGCGCTATTATTTCAGCACATAGCAGAACACAGTTACCAGCATCTTCGTTGCAATGAAGTTAGATCATGAAACACTAGATGTGCATTTTTACGAAAAATGACTAGTCTGGCACTCTAAATCAACAACATTTCTTTGTGATTCGATGTAATAACTAGATTTTACTTAATTTATTATTGTTTACTGCTTCAGAAGTTCACTGTTGCGACCTTATATTCGATCTCAGACAACTCATCCGATACTGTCTCATCTTTTGCAAAAATTTGCCATTTGCTCGACATTGATGAGGAGAACATTTCATAGGATCCTTATAGACCCCACTTGACACCACCCGAAGTTAAATCACACCGTATCCTTACTTGGTCTCCTAGCGATGGCAACAAATCAGGTTCCTTCGCAGTCTTCTTCTTTATTGAATTTTTGGGAGCTAGTCATCAACGATTAGATTTGAGTCAGAATTCTAGCACTCCCTTTATTGGCAAGGTCTTACATGAATGTCAGTATCACCTGGAATCAAGACAAACGTTCAGCGACTGTCTATGGTACACGTCTGAATGAAGACCTGAATGCTGCTACGAATCTTACACTAGCTACAATTCTTCCCTAAACCTTAGTGACATGTTTGCAGATAACGAAGCGCTCATGTATGAATAACTGTGGACTTTGTCCCTGGTCAGCACCGCATGGCAAAGGCATGAATGCTCTGCTCGATGGGTTGTTTTTTGAGCGCAGCCGAGATAGGGCAATTTCAAATGATTTCTGGATAAAGACAGTGAAGCCGAAAATGGAACTCAAGGCATAGGACGCCTCTTCGACTCCTGTGCATTGGACCACGAAGAGGATGTCAAGGGACCTGACCAAATATTGGAAATGGAATTTGAGTGGGTTTTCCAATCACGTGGAGAAATTGCTTTCGGAAAGTGAAGTTTCACTCATAAAAGAACAAGGAAGTGATTTCTATGAGACTGATGGTGTGAGACGAGGAGCCCTCTCTTCTGTCTCTTCGAAAGCTTACAAGGAAGTTGATGCGCAAGACGCCCCATTAACAGGTTGTCCAGATTGCCGAGGTGACCCTGGCCTGACTCCAGTGTGGAAGTGGATTCTTCGAAATGATTCTCCCTTTTCCGGTTGTTTGATCTCGCGTAACATTTTAATAAATGGTAGCCTTCTCTTATCAGCCGGCATTTTAACTTTGCAAATAGCCATAAACTATGCTCGGTAGACTCTAGCTAACATCCCGATCTAATACGTGTTCCGCCTTTAAGGAAAACTAGGCTGAAAAAGCACGATCAAAGATATATGTGGCATGCCATGATCATATCCAATCATAACGCTGATTTCTTTAACATCTTATCTTGCTTTAGTACCAGAAAATACTTAAACTTGGAGCCAAAAGAAACGTTTGGATACTTTGGTCCGATGAATACAAGTCGGAGTGAATATTCATCTGAGTGAAAAACAAACCCGCTATAAAAATATCGTAGAAGTTTGAATAGCATCCCACATTACACAAGATGGGGCAGGTTAAGTATTCTTAAAAGCAGTAATTATGTCAGGCGTACATTGACTGCGTACGAATTTAAATTCAAACGGTGAACATTTCGGAAGGGTTATTTTCGGTTTCAATTAGAATGCCGACCAAATTAAGCACCTTCATAAAAACGTAGGCCCAGAACAAAGAGTTCATTTAGCGAAATGAACTAAATACATGCTAAGAAAACTTGAATTGTAACAAAGCCAATGAAAACAGGAAATCCTGAAAGGTATATCGACTTGCTGTGCTCATTTGACGTTGGTCAGTTAAGGCGGCGTTTTGTCTCACAAATCCAGGAGGCAGCCAGATCTGTTGACCAGATTCTTGGGAAGGTAAACTGTTGCTAAGGCCTTGCTTACGCTTTTGTGAAAAATAGACCACAGGTAGGAAATCCGTCTTTGTTGGCAGCCATAGAGGTAGAATGGCATTGGCTGGGGAGTCGCCTAATCTGGTGAAGCAGTGTGTCACTAGAGAAGCGGATTGGCTCGCTGTGACCTTGAAACCACACTGCTGCTTGAATGTATGCGCTGGAAGCCAAGTCGCTCCTTCTCTTTGTGGCTGGCTACGTCTGCAGCTCCACTGTTCCAACTAGCAAGATCGCTGTAAGCTTTATTTCTTTGATTTATTATTTTAACATAGAATGGGCAAGGATCTAGTCTTCGAATCTTACCGTAAATTAGGTTTTGGCCAGTTTGTGTCGATGCTCCGATTTCTTACAATTGACTTGCTGTTTCTCCTCACTTCTCTTAGAATGGTATGCTTGGAAAAAAATGCGCCCACATAAGTCACATTCGGTTTTTTTTATTTAGGCAAGTCCTAGAATTTGACTAACATCCCATCTTATTTCGTAGGCACCATGAGTTTAGTGTTAGGCTTTCAAAACTGATACCTCAAATGATTTTGTCAACTCGTTTCGACAGCCTTTATATTTAGACGAGCCAAGACATGTGGCGCCGAAATTCAAAAGCATTTACTCTCTACATTCCTGACGCATATTTTATCGTAAGAGTGAAATATGTCTCCAAAATCTCGGCCCGTACAAATAGCAGATGAATAGCTTTGCATAGCAGTCCATGGAGTGTAGATTGTAGAGGTGCTTCACATTCGCCGATAACAGGTTGTTGTGGAACTGATTGGTAATCGCATTTCCACTTAAGTAAATAAATCACGTGAATAGGTCGACAAAAGCCGAAGGAGCTATCGTGCTACCGCAATTATGAGCGCGCTTAATGTCTACCAATCAGAAGCACGTGCTGCTCGAGCTCACATTGACAACAAATGGAAATCATAGCATGCTTGCTCAGCCTGTTACAACATATGGATACAAGTATGGTAAGGGTGGGTCGATGATCAGAAGTGTGACTTGTTTCATTTGGGAACACATCTCGACAGTCGAGATGAACTTGTCATCAGTTAATTTACTCTGTGTGATTACAAACTACAAAATATTTTTGGTTAAGCATATATGTCTCGTCGATTTCATTAGGATCGCGCAAATGAACTCACTTTTCAAACCACTTGCCTTAAAATTTGGTTGGTAGTTAATTCTTATTAAGACAATGTTCGACATTCTCGGTTAAGGTGTGATTCTGGGACCAGTCCTCCCTTACACCATTTGGTGTTGCTTATATGCCCTAGGATTAGTGTCAAATTAATTTCGCATTGCCTCGGCAGCATCATAGGATGGCTGCTAAGTAGAAAATGTTTGAATGAATGTAGTGCATTGTTTGGGGCAATTTTAGCTCAATTCAGGCACCTTATTTCACCGGCTTTGTTGATCGTCCCACTTTAAGATGACCTTGCCAGCAGCTCAGCGAACATTTATGAAGGACCTGCAGCAGCTCTACAGGACGATCGACGCCTCGACTGATGGCCAGGCGTCCATCGTTGGGATCGATGAAATGACAGTGAAGGTTTCCCTGCGACCCAAAGCCGGTTACAATGCACATGCAGAGTTCCTAGTGACCGTAAGCGTCCTCAATGTCTAGTATAGTATTTGTGCTTGTTTACTAATTCCTCAATGCGCCTCTCTATCTATGAGTTATGCACAAATTGCGTATTAGGGAGGGCAGCTTTACTGATAATTATGCAATTTTGACAATGTTCAAGTACTTCAGTTAAAGTGCACTAACTCTGATTAAGTATTCAGAATGCTTACAGTGCTTAGGCATAAGCAGGTCCTTGTATTTCACTAATGCGTAAAAGTGATTTGAATTCGACGTCCTTAGTATTAAAAATAAGGATGCTCCATTTTAGATCGAGTGTTGTGTCACATATCCTAAGACTTGTCCAAATGTAATTTTCAACTCACCCATATTTCACCCCAACATCGACCCAGCAAGTGGCACGGTGTGTATAAGCATTCTCGACGATTGGCAGAGGTAAGTAAAATTATGCTGACTGAAAAATTGCATTAATCTGCAGTGCAGCGTAATTGAGAGCATCATAGGCGAAATAGAAATAAAAAATGCAAATGGGGCCTGCAAATATTAAAGGAAAACCAGAAGGGATTCGGTAGTATAACTTACGTGTTTGGATGCTAGGATGAGATGTAGGGCATGGAAGCAGTCACGAATACCATTTTAAGCCATAAAGATGGCTCTAGTTCCCGACCTTGGAAGTTATTTTTAAGCCCCTCACTTTACAGCTGCTACAGTCTGCTAGATTTGGTTAAGGCCTTTCTCTACCTCATTGATCATCCTAATTTTGACGCACCGTACGGTGCCTTTGGGATACCCGAGGCCTCCACTCATCTAGCCAAGAATTCAGCGCGTCTACTTGCCGGTTTCCCGGTCAACGGACTCCACTTCCCACCCAACTCAGCATGGGTTGAGTGGGCTCGCGCTAATGGCTGTCTACCCAATGAAAAGGAAGAGGAGTTGGAGGAGGCAGCAGTAGAAGCTTACAAAAATGAAGAATTTGATCAAAAAGGCGATGAAGAAATTTACGGACCCGCCAATTCTGCAGCATCAGATGATGAGGTTAGCAAAGATCCTGGTTAAGCGAAAATTTGACGGAATATAATAATTCAGTTCACATTAAAATGTTATCATTGACTGCTTCAGAAGTCCAATATCGCTACGTCATATGCGTCCTCGGACACCACATCCGATACTGTACCATCCTTTGCGAAAATTCGCTACTTGCTCGATCCCAACGGGGAAGATATTTCCTGGGGTCCTTATGGGACCTGCTGGTCGGAATATGAAGTTAAATCCCAACGGATCCTCATTTGGCCTCCTAGCAATGACAACAATTTGACGACTTCACAGTCTTCTTCTTCATTGAATTTTTGGGAACCATCCATCATCGATTTGATTTGGGTGAAAATTATGGCACACTCTTCATTGGCAACGTCTTACACGATTGTCAATCTCACCCGGAATCGAGGCAAACATCCAGTGACTGCCCATGGTACGCGTTTCAACGGTTCCGTGAATTTTCCTACCACTCCCCTATTAGCTATGGTTCTTCTCTGAACCTTAGCGACATTTTTGAAGATAAAGAAACGCCCATGCATAACCTGACCGCGGATTTTTGTCCCTGGTCAGAACTGGATGGCAAAGGCATTAATGCCCTGTTCGATGGATTGTTTTTCGAGGACAGCCGAAACAGAGGCAATTTCGCATGCTTTTTGGATGAAGACGGCGACGGTGATGATAGCATTGGCCGTCTCTTTGACACGTGCCTGCCAAATTACAAAGAGTTTGACATGGGACCTGATGAATTATCAGATTCTGAGTTTCAGAGTGTGTCTTCCAATCAGTTGACGAAATCGCCTTCGGAAAGTGAAACCTTGCTCACAGAAGAACAAGAAAATGCTGTCACTGAGCCTGACAATGGGAGGCAAAAAGCGTTCTCCTCTGCCTCTTCAACAACTTACAGGGATATTGCTGTGCCTTGCGCTCCAATAACAGAATGCCCGGATTGCCGATGTGATTACCGGCGCCTAAGCGGACCCATTGACGCAGGCCTGACCCCATTACGGAAGTGGATTCTTCGCCAGACTCGATGGCCTTTTCGATTCGCTCCACAGCAGAATGTAGACCTCTCAATGACTGGCATCCAAGTTCTGCCGTGGCGAGCAAGTTCAGGTCGAATGCTGTCGGACGTCTGTCACTTTTGTGCAAAGAATCAAAACGTCAGCAACCTCGTTCTTCTTGATCCAATGGTAAGCCACCTTGTCAGGGAAACTTCATGTAATGCTCTGTATGTTTACGCTATTTTACTGAAGAGTTCAGACTTTGTTACCTGCTATCATGTGCAATTCATTGACTGCTTAAGTGCATTACATGGCTGTGTGATGTGAAGATGTGGATTGAAAACTAATTATTCAGGTGATACAGGCAGCTGTTATTTTATATGCATGCGCAGGCGCTATCGCCGCTATCACCCCTGCTCAACTTGATGCGGTGTCATGCGTTACCGAGACCCCGCCTCACTGGCATTCTCTGGATGACACCGCTCGATGCTCTCTCACCCTTCCACCACGTACCTGTCCCCCTCAACGAACAGCAGAAGGACAGTGACGATGGGGAGCATGAGGGAGGTGATGGTGTCTATCCCTCACCCATCTGTCTGCGCTTTCTTACCATTACTGCCTTTCTCACGAATTGGGTGGCGTGGCTGTCAAGGGTGGAGAGCTACGCTGTCCTTGGTATGTCGCGATTTCGTCCATTGCTAATCAGTGCTCCTGTGGCAGCACACGTACTGCAGCCCTTTAGTTTGGGCTGCGGTCAGGCTCCTCTTCTGGACCTTTGGCCCATGTGGCTGTTGCGACGGCTTCTCACAGTCTCGCTCAGATTGTCCCAACTCCACATCCCCTTCCTTCACTGCAACCATCAGCACCTGCGACATCTATTTCCCTTCTCTGATCTGGACGAGATTTAACGCCGTACTTTGCTTCGCTTCTCCAAACCTCTCAATTTTACTACCCCATTTAAGATATAAATTTTTTTATTAAACTTTAAACGGACGTACTCTCCTTACGCCTTCAAAAGTCGCATTTTCACTTAAATTCACATTTGAATGCGATTAACGAAAAGCATAAAACCCTGATGTGTCTATAGTCTGTGCAAATATTTGCGCAAAGAATATGGGCGCGCGAATTCGCAAAATGGTTGGTGTGTACGTTAATTTGTTATGAGAAGATAGTTGTGCAGCGAGGCCAAGGAGTCCCAACTTTATGGCACACGTTGACTGCAGCTAGTAACGCCGAAAGCGAGACCAAATAAAGACCAAAGAGAATGTCATTTTGCCGAATCAACAGCAGCGCACTGCCTTGATTCCGTCCTTTAATTTGTCCTAATCTGTAAGTAGTCGGTGCTGAACATGCTCGCAATTCAACTTGCACTCAACTTGTACTCAATTAATTTCCTTAAGGTCATGACCACATACCTACGTACAACCGTCGCAGCATCATCTAGATGAATTTAGTAGCCGGATGCGGGGTCGTATTATCTTAGTTTGTCACGCAGTCGATTTCAATCGCGATCAGCCATTGCGCAGCTTCTTTCGCGTGGCGTGTGAGCTCGGTGTGGAGACTGATTGTTGGCGAGTTAACGCCTTTCCTTTTGTCCCTTGCGCAACATAGATTAAGAAGTCTAGGAATCTGCTCTAACAACTCACCTGCACTTACCTACATTTTTAATTTGACCCCGTTTGTTTAGTTACTTTCAAGGGGTTAATGCATAAACAGGTGACAGATTCCTGACCGCTTTAATGTAGAGTAAACACGCCCACCAACTGACTAATCATTCACTTTGACAGCTTTCCCAACTCTGTAAATCACAATGCAAGTATTTAAGGGCTGCCATGCAAAGATCCTCTCCTTGAAGGACCGATGGAACATGAGCACTTTATAGACCGTTTGATTCGTCCCTGATGCTTCATCGTATGTTAGGATGTCTAAGTGGAGCACAATTAGCTAGTTTAAACTAACTCAGTGAGGCGAATGCTGTGTTCTGCACTTTTTGCGATGCTGGATTATAATACGTCCCTCATAATGATGCAAAGACTTTGCATTCGGGTTGACGACCTCCATTTGTGCCAAGATACCAAACAGAAGTATGTGCTGTAAACGAAACTCATCTACAAACTCCAAGTCACGATTTCAGGACTCAGCTTGCAAACCCCTCTTGGTCAGAAAGGGTCAAAATTGCTCGTTTATCCAAGTTCTTACAACTTCTCAATTGTGTAAGGGAAAAAGATTTGGCTGTCTACTACGTCGAGGAGAGCGTAGCCGTATTGCTACTAGACTACTCCCATTCTCTTTCCAATGGTGTGCAACATCTGGCCGGTAAATTTTGAGACAAGTGGATTGTCATTATCTAGGCAAATTTATGCTCTGATTTTAAAATTAAGTTGGTCCCTTGTTTCGTGAGCTATAATCACAGATGAAACTGTAAGCTCTGAAATTTGTGGGGTGCTTATGCGCATTTTGTTCTCTCGTAACCTTAACTCCTGCACGTTGATGAAATGCCCATGTTCAAGCGTCAGGTACCGGTTTTAGTTCCGGGCCAATTTGTTCCACAGTATGTGCCTATTATGGATTCTCGAGGGTTCATTTCGCTGCTGAAAGCGAATTCCTCCTTCATGGTAGATGATAACAAAACAGGGCTCACACATGGATCAGGAATTAAAGCTGTAAACTTTATTACAGAACAGCTTACGCCTAGTACTTACTTGGCAGTAGGTGCGACATTTGACACTCCCTGCGTGACAAGCAGTCAAACTATACTGTCCTCGTGGGTGAGCAGAGGCCAATCCTTCCCAAGGAGGAGGCGGATGCTCATCCTCGTCATATAATGTGAAGGATTCGTAAATTTACCTGCGTATCACACTAATAGGACGTCTGACTTCGAACAACGTGCCAGTTCTCGGACATCTTCACAACTGCTTTTAACTTCCCTTTTACCACTTCATTTCTTTTTGAAAGTGTGTTTGGCGAAGCTAAGGTGGCACAAAGACAATAAAGTACGGCATTGAATCCTAACTGAAAGAAATGCTCTGCTTTTGGCTAACAACAAGATACTACAATAGACCACATGCCACCGATCGATTCGACATGTGTCTACAGGAATTTCAAACACTATAACGTGGAACTCGCTTCCTGGTGGAATACTCTACGCTGTCATGCTTCCCACAGTTTACCTCATCCTTGACTTCTCTCCCCTGCTTTGCTTCATTACTTCTCCCTTCTCTGCTCGAGAGACGTCAAAAGGCCGAAACATGGAAAATGACGGTTCCCATAAAGATTGAGAGAGGGTCATAATATCTCTTCGTTCACTTCATTTTTAGGCTCTTTTTGCTTTTCCATCTTCTCTTATCGTTTTCTGTTTGCATGCACCATTCCATCCACTATCTCAGATGATGGAGTTTTACACGGACCCTATAGGAGAGGTCTGTGTGTCCACTGCAAGTGCATCAGCTTCATGCCCATTGTTTTCATACCCATTTTCGCAAATCGCTTCGATCGAATATGCCAAAGCTGCGTAGATGAAAAGGAAGAAATATAATAAAATAAATGAATTGATGATGGGTTGAAAGAAATAAGTAAATCACAAAGTAGTACTGAAGTGTAATATGTCCTGAATCGACTAGAGCGCTTTGTACAGGTATCAAAGCTTAATACTATTTTCCTTTCTTACAGTTCATCCTTTTTCATCTATTCCTCCTTTACACCATTCCACTGCTTTGGCTATGCTCTTCCCTCTGGTGAGCAGCAAGCATCTGCGAAGTCACAGATTCAGCAACGCTTACCAGCGGCGCACATTGGCTAGTAGCCGACTTCTTATCCTCATTCTTACCTTTAACATCTTTATGCGAGCACAAAATCAGCATCAGGCATATTGGACCATAAGTGCTTGCACTGCAGTAAACCAAGATGAACTAGGCTAGGGTAAGCTAGGCCTAGATGGGGAGGGATGAGCAGCCCTCTGCTTTATCATTCATGCTTCATAGCTGCTCTCGTGCTCCATCACTCGGGTTTCACCCCATTTGTTCTCAAAATCTAATGGATTGATATGGAGGTCAGATAGCCTCCTCATTTTGTCTCTCACATACCATGAGACATTATAAACACAAAGAGCCAAGTGGCACCACTTGACAGGAAAGAAAGCTGCGTCCTACAGGCCTTCTAGTCCCTTCTCAAGTTCCAGTTCAACATCACATCTGTGAGTGTCTCGTTCTTCCCCTTTCCTCATTCCCCTCTCCCAAAGTGCTGTATTCACGTGATGTGCAACTGCGCCTCACCATATGCTCCTTTTCTCTTATTTACTCAATAAATAACAGATTAGTGGATTCAGTTTCATGTGCTTGCCTACCTTTGTTATACTTCAGAGGAGTCATTATCACTTCCTCCCAATTTTCCTTTTGATAGCCATACTTCTCTTCAATCGCCACCTCATTTCACATTACTCCTCACCAATGCCAGTTCGATGAGTTTAATTCTTTGTTCATTGTCCATGTCCACAGTCCAGCATCATCCGCTTGTGCTTTTACCCTACTGCGCTGGCTCGCCATGATTTAAGTTGCAGGCCATAGCTTTTCTCTCGCTGCTTTCTATTTCGTTCCATGTTAACGCTAATGTCGCCTATTTCTTTCTACTATTCAAGCTCATCGCAGGCTCCCCCTACTCTAGTCTCTTTTCCATCTATTATTACTTCGCGATTCGTGCGGAAGCAGGACTTCTGCTTACTGCATTGACTATGCCCATGCACACCTTCCCGATAGTCGTCATTGCACACTCACCCTCCATGTGTGCGTGCACGCGCGTGTTGCTCGGTGCAGATGTACGTTGAACTCCTTTTGTCCATCTGCCTCGGCCATCGTTCAGATTCAACTCTTGACCATTGGACGGTCGGATCAACTAACTCATATTGCGCTACCCCTAGTTGTACATTTTTCAAGTAAGTAGATGCACGAGTCCATCATTTTCACCTATTTTCTGTATCACAGTCGACTAGGTATCCACCTCGACAATAAGTCAAATGGGAACACATATTTTGGTTTGTTGTTTTATTGGTTAATGGGTTCACCACCAAGTTGGTTTTTCCATTAGTTGGCCAATCTTTCATGTATTCATCTCTTCGTCAAGATCATTGCTCTCACAGTTCGGATTTCAATACAGTCAAATAGACGCAGTCTGGTGAGGATGAATGCTCCGAAATCGCATTCAGTGAAGAAACAGTCCTAAAATTGCAAATAATATATCAGAAAAAGGAAAAATGAAGGGAATGAAGAAGAACGTGAAGCTGAGGGGCATGATGAAGTGCGATAAGGCGATGGAGGTAAATTCCTACCCAAGCCGCCCGTGCCAGGAGGAACACGTGTCAACACCGCAACCGAATCGGGTTTTTTTTAGACGAGTTTAGTTAGGAAGAGGAACCCATTTACACAGTCGATAGCTCAGCTAGTTAAGCAAGCAGGTAGACATAGACTAAGCCAGACGGTTTCCGACCAGCTGACAGACAGAAAGATATCCATTTGACCTCTTAACCAAAATACCAGCCAGGCATTTATCCATTGGGCATGCAAGGCTTGCAGGCAGAAAAGCAGGCATCAAGAGGCTAGGCAGAAATCTTGCCAGTAGCGCTGGCAGCAAGAGAGGTAGACATCCAGAAGAGGCCCATTGTAAAGAAGTATGATATGAAGAACTGGTGGCAGCGCGAACGCCATCTCCTATCG
>CM010314.1:8030995-8185995 GCA_001923025.3 Taenia multiceps
CACAGCGCTGCGGAATGATCAAAACTGCCGGTCAGGAGGAGGCGGTCATCTCGACCAACAAAGTTCAACGCGATCACTTCTGCCGTGTGACCACGTAAGCTGACCGTTTCGACGCCTGTCTCGAGGTCCCACACCTTGGCCGTGGTGTCCATACTGCCTACGGGATGAAGACACTACTTAGTAGAATCAACACGTAGGAATAATTTGTGGTCAGAAAAAAATAGGCTTCCGAGATGGCAAACCTTCGGTTTAGTAAGACAGACCTGTAGCTAGAAGCCCGCTGTCACTGGAAAAGTGGAGGCATACGACTTCGGCTGAATGCCCTTCAAGAGTATGCAGACACTGCCCCGATTCGGAGTCCCACAATTTCACGGTTTTGTCAAAGGATCCTGTGGCTATTCGATCTGAAACAAAAAAACTCAATGTTATACAAAATATTAGTGGTACGCATTCAAGCATACAGGTGTTCGTCTGGCTTTAAGGCAGTCTAGTAAAAAGGACGAACCTAATCAGGATTGCACTAAGAAAAGGTTACCTGAAACCGGCAAATTGAAAGCAACAGTGTAAACGACATTGGTGTGCCCGTCCAATGTCCGAACTTCTTCACCAGTGGCTGCGTCCCAAATTTTGCAGGTTCTGTCATAAGAGCCTGTTATGAAGCTAAATAAAACATAGGAAGCTTATTAGTACATTAAATCAATAATAACAATTAAAAGCGACAATTACTTTAAAGTACGAAACAAAAAGATCTCCAACAGAAAGTTAGATACAACCAGAGTTGAAGGCAGTGGGTCACATTAACTTTTCAAGAGTGTAACTGCGACCACAGTACTCGGTGGTACCAAATGGGAGATAAACTTACTGACTACCGGTTTTATTGAATGACAAATTTGTTAGTGGAAGATCATGAGCCTTAATCATCTAAACGTCTTGAAGATTATGCGACCAGGCGATGCACAATTACTTTAACCTCCGTAAATTGCTTTTTGTCCGGGAGAGACACTTTGTATTTCAACTTTTCTATTATCTCTCTAAGTTGAATTATACGTTTTTTCGCAATGAGAGGCTCGTTTTCTACAACCTTTTTTGCTAAAGATTCTGAATCAGTCCTAAAGTACAGTGAGTACATAAAAAAATACTGGCAATCTATTTGCGGTAAATCGATTGGTCTTGTTCTAACACCATCTCCTTGCTCATATTCAAGAATAATGCCTAGTATGGTCAAAAAGAGTTGCAAGGTACCAGGCGGATAGTATCGCAAGAGGAAGCGTTTAATACGCATGACTGGCTCGCAATTGCCAACCAACTGTCACGAAAGCAACGAAAGTTCATGAATTGCGCCCCACTGCAAGGTCACGATCTTGGTAGTTATTTTGAAGAATTATGCCAAAGTATATGGATTTTAAATAAATAATTGTTGTCAAATATGCAATCTAAATGTTTCTTAGTTTAAGTTACACTAATGCCTGTTTTTCCTTTTGATGCTCTAAAGTCCAAGTTAGCTTTCTCAACACGCCTTAGAAACCGTCCTATGCAAATTCCTGCCTCTTTTTACTAACCAAAATGATTTCACATATAAGTTTCCTAAGCATTAATGTCTATTTACAGTTAGTTAAGCTATCATTCCGAAGCTTTTATATCCAATTTGTAGTGCATAGAATTGATTTTCTCATTGCGTTTTTTAGAATGTCGAAGTTTGATCCTGCAAAACTTACATTCCGCTTCATTGGACAAAACATATAATTAGTGCTTCTTCTAAGCCTGTTTTCTTGAATGGGAAACTCAGATATTTTGCTCGTTTTAAAAACAGGAAGGAAAAAGTACAAACTATTTGCCATTTTAGCGTCCTAAGGCTTCTTTGAAGAATGTATATATTCGAAATGCTGAAGGATTGGGGCTGCTGGCTTGGTCCGGAGACTAGCCTCGCCCAGCCAGTGCAACTTGGTCTCCAAAATAATCGAAATCGAAAGTGGAGATCAGAACAAACAAACTATTACGGCAATGATGTGAGGATAATGATTTTCGTCCTTTTTTACGTCCATGATTTCGAACTTTCTTAGAAGTCATCATCACACTTAATCTCTTATCACCTTTGTAAATGGGCAAATCACGTAAATAGGTGGATAGTTGTGCCTTTTAAAACGACTAAGCTAGGGCACATGGTCAACTCCAAATGGTTTTCATCCTTTCACCGAAGGATGTGCGCATTTTCTGGTCATTCACTCCCTTGAATAAGGTTACCCACTGAGGAGAGAGGGGAATGTTGAGCCATTTAAAAACAAAATTGTGAATTATAGCTTTGACCTCATGCTCTCCCAGGTGAGTTAAAATTCACTGCCTTCTTTAAAAGTAGGCAGTTTATTTGCACCTGCAAATGAATATCGCGATAATGTTAGCAAAATTTTCCATTATTTCTTTGAACAAGAAAGTCCCGCCATCACGTGTCGTAGTAGAAAAATTTTGGATCTCTAGGTTTACAAGTTGTGTGGGGAATCCTCAGGAATGGGGTCAACCGCATTGTCCCCAATAAAATTTCATAATTCCGGTAAATACTACTATAAAGGCAAATTTGCCTTCAACACAAGCCTCCTCCCTCCCCCTGCATACAGTCGCCAATGTGAAACGCGACTTTCCGAGCCAGTACTGAAGACGGAGGTAGACTCAATGTGTACTGCCAACCTACGGACAGGCCAAGTGACCCGAGGCCATGCCGCATAGCCATATTACAATGGCGCAGCCTATAATTACCCACAAAACAAATTAGGGAGTTAAATAATGAAGGCAGCACACAGCCTCTCTCTCCCCACTCGACCATCGCCCACGGCGACCTCCTTAATCAACCTCCCGCGTCGACCACCACAACGCAGTCGGTGGCGTACAAAAAATCAACCACGTCACTCATCAAGTAGCCATGCCTTCGGCTAGATGCGTGGTTGAGGGAGCTTAAAATAGTTTCATGGAAATAGGGGTTAGCGCCCTCTTCCTTCCAGTAGGCAGATCCTTTGTATTGCCTCCCTTCCCGCCTCAAAGTTTACTGCATTCCTTAAAACACTTTGCGGCATTCGAGCGAGACGGAAGAATAAAATATGGGAAGCAATGTACTTCCCGTTTAAATGATACATTTATTCATTTTAAGGCTTCCAAATCTTACCAATTTCAGCCACCAACAGGGAGTACAGCACTCCGGCCCCTCCGTAGGGACCTGGTCCAGTGGCGCTAAGACTGATAAGTAGAAAGGATTCTTGAGCATCCGACATTGAGTTCAAACTAGGACCCAGTTGTTCAAAATCAAGTTGTGCAGGGCCTTTTTGCCTCTGGAAGTACAGGAGATGCTCCAACCGTGACAACAGCAGTAGGTCGCAGCTCTGTCCCACTACCAGCACCGAAGGTCCATTCCATGTCAATGGGGGAATGAGTTTACGCTTAGATCAGCTCACTAACAAGGATGGAAGACGTCGGGCATGCCTAGGGCCTCAAAAAAACCACCTCTGATGCTGTACAAATGTAAAATTTGTCATTGACGATGCCAGTCCTCCTAGAGCTTCTTTCCTAAGCCTTACTAATGCGCGACTTTGTTCCTAAATTAAGATGCACTCCTTAGAAGTGAGCTTGGCTCCTTAACTCACCCAAAAGGATCTCCTGAGTCACTCTTATAATACAAGATGGCACTTCAAATTCCCTGAATACCTCGTAAAACACGTCTTCAAGCTATAAACGCATCCATCCAACTTATAGCACAGAACTTGTGTGTTTAAGGAATAAAAGGAGTCTTAACTATATTTCAACTATTAAACGCTAAAACTATGTTTGTGAAGACTTCATAATTAACAACTGACCAATGGGAGGCGACCTTGTGCCTCCCTCCCCTTCCCTCCCCCCTCACCTCCTCTTCCCTCGCCAAAAGAAGCGGCAAATCGATTGGTCAGTTAAAAATATATAAATTTACGCTTCTTCTGCTTCTTTAAAAACTACTTTGTTTCCTCTCCACCACCACTATGAACTGTCTTCTCGCAATCATTGCCTTCTGCGTGGTCACCGTACCCTCGATTGCTGCTCCAGCTCAGGAAGTGGTAGGTTCGCCTCTCACAACGCTTGTATACATTTTCTATAAGTATCTCGTGCCTCTAAAAACAAAAGGTAATCTGTTTGCTGAAAAATTTTATCAAGTGTCACGAAGCGTGGTAAACCACGCGTTGGTTCTATGATATTACGATGAAAATAATCAAGCTAGAAAGTGTTAATTTCTTGCATAGTAGTAAGGTGACTCTCCTCAACAAATCCATCCCAATCAGTGTATATTATGAATTTATTACAATTTTTTGAGTTTTTACTGTTGCCAGTTAAAGAAGGGGTTGGACTAGTTGGAGGTATGAAGTACCATTCAATTAGCAAGGCGCAGCCACAATCAAGAACGTCCACTAGAAAATAATAAGTTTGTCTGTGTCCTCTTAGGTCAAGCAATGCTTAATTAAGCCTGACTCACACGATTGCGGTTTGCGGGTGATGAAAAGGCTTAAGAGCGCTTGAATCAGCTCCCCTAGGTTTTGTTTTGTCCTAGTGTGGCAACTCATTCATTCCACCATCGCACTGTGATTACAAAAGCAATCCTAGCCGCTTCAAAAAGCACTGGTCGGACTTTTGTACACTACCGCTGCTATAACCTCCTTTTAAATGCCATCGACATAGCAACCGTCATTTTTTCCAAGACGCGTCGTCTTTCTCATAAAATAGTGACTACTTGTATGGGATTAAGTAGAAAGTACTATATTGCTAATATTTGTTTTTAGAAGAATAAATACATGTTTCGCCGGTTGTTTTGCCAATTCCTTTGTGAAGATGAACTTCCGGCCGATTATTGTGAGACCTTTTGCAGTCAGGCAGTCCCACATGAGGACTCTATGGCGAAGGCGAAGAAACGCGAAATTGATCCCATTGTCTACTCGGCCAGATTCTCCAACTTTTAAGTCCCCTCTTTGTGAATGGTTTGCACTGCCATAACAGAAAGCGGTAAAAATGTGTAAAGCCTTATAAATTCACTTTTGGATTAGTGTAGTTCAGTGGGTCAGGGCAGGGTGTCACCTTAGTTTAAGCCTTGAAACTATTTTCCAAGGTATAATAACTCGGAAGCCCAATTCTCGACCTTGAAAGCATGATCACGATCTGGCAGGTGAAATGGTGCAGCTTAAGTAGGCGAGGTAAAGAACCTAGGTGAAGTCAACTTGAAAAATTGATTAATGTTGGCGTTGGTGTAAGTTGGATGGCTTGTAGGGATTTGGCCGGAAGGTGGGCAACCACCGAATGCACGCATTGTCCATCCACCTTTGTTTTACACAGGCACAAAGACTGACACTTAGTTTTTGTTCTTCACAAGTGGTTATAAGTCAATTGCTATTAGTCGGGTAGGGCTTACATTAGCTCTCTCATGACCCATTCGTGGAAGGGAAGCCTGAAGAATCTTCGATAGTGAACCATCTTTTTCTTCCATTCGCCTTCCAGAGTGCTCTATGACCTAGCCACGCAACTTCAGCCTTCACCACAGCCTGATGTTTACAGGTTGAGGACATGAGGAGGACAGAATCATGCTTGTGATTTTTTAGTAGTCTACCTTAAGTACTGCTGTTTACTAGGAGACACAAACACTTTCACCGTTAATGTGGTAACTACCCAAGGCCTACATTCTCCTGCTGTTTGACCATGGCACCACGGATTTGTATGACCTTCTAACCTGACCTGCAATATGGGTTAAGCTTAACACGTCTTCAAAAGTGATTCGGCATGCCGCGATACTGTTCTATCCTGTTGTGAACTAGCTCCGTGGCGTCTTTCCAGTTTGCCCTCTCCACGGCCGTAGACGGCTTTTCAAAGGACCCTGTAACAGCAACCAAAGTAAAGCCAAGCTTGCAATCTTTTATACACTAGGAAAGTGCCCGACCAGGAATAGTACTATATCGCATGGACGAAGAAGTTACTTAATGAACTACATATTAACCAATTTTCTGCTGGGCAAATTATGACTAACTCACACTATTCGAAAAGATAGTTGGGCCGCCTCTGATCCTAGCCAATTTAGCGAACCCATCTATGACAGAAATAGCTTCGATTAGTTGCCGCAAACTGGTACAAAATCTGCGTCACACATGTGTGACGTCAGTATCTGACCTGCCAAATCAGTAGTATCTAGCTGAAGAGTCGCAGTCATGTGATCGCCAAATTTAGGAAGGAGAAAATGCTGAAAAATCGTTAATTATTGGATTTTGTGAAGTGGTTCTTCTGCAGACAGAGATAATCAGGTCACCGCGTACTTACGGTGTTGGCTTGTGCCACCGCCAAGGTATGAGGCGACTCCTTGAATCAGAGTCGATAAAGTAAACTCCTGAATGGGGAGATTTCATGATAATCTGTTGACGAGGTTTAATTCATCAACACTACCTTCTATCGGCCATTGCAGTGACAAGTAAGGGCAGCCCTTACCGGCTGGCTTCTCGCATCGCAGAGTCCTGAGTTGTCACTAAAAGATATAACAGGCAATGGAATTGGTCACGACGAATACCGAAGAGCCCAAGCTTCAAAAAGTGCCAAGCTTCACAGCTTACTCGATCCCGCGAACAGCAAACAGTAGTTTTTGACTTCTGTGACCTGTTGAGACTCGCCGAGTTCGGTCTTCATCCGATTCTTCACCCATCACTAACTCACAAGGGGCCTGACACCAAGGGAGACTGAGAAACCCTCTAGAGCCTCACAGATCCACTGTTCCTGCACAAGAGCACTAAACCAATAAATGTCTGGGTTTCATAGGTTGGTGCTTGTCTTTTGACAGCCCGATGATGGAGGCAGCCCACATCGATGATGGGTCAATTGACCATGGCAGGTGCATCCACTCTTCGATGGAGCCCGCTGTGGAGGTTTATTGCTATTTGGAGGGCTTTAAAAAGCTCTGATGCGTCATTTTACCGATAAGAAGCTCTAATCTGTGCCTCCCAAGGGGTGGCGGTTACTGTAATGCCGCGTTTCTCATCAAATGGTCTCAGGCCCTCCTCTATGCCGATTGGGCGGGAATTGCGTGGGCAGAATGCACCACGGTGATGAATCACTCCAAAGTAGGTGAATGTGGTGTCGTGTCCGATGCCACTGTCTTCACCCGCCTACTCCCTCCTTCCCTACCGAAATAGAACCTGTGGCGGTCACGTGTCGCTACCGCCAACTCAAGGTACTGGAGACTAGCACATGAGCGATGAACCAACGTGTTCACAGCTGTATCCACCGCTCCGGCTAAGTCGTGTTGGAACCCGAACAACTGGCTGCGTGCATTGAACATGCACCAACAGGTAGGCAAGCAAACAATGTTAACGTCGTGCACTCCTTTCATAGTGCTAAATTTGGTCACTTCCTTTGGCCTTCTCTGCTAACTCGTGATTGGCTGGTGATGAGTGAGAGGCGACCGTGGTTCTCCCATCTCACTGATCATCTCCAACCAAACAGAGGATGCGACATTGCACCACACTTTAGAATGGAAAGGAGGTGAAGGCGGTTGAGGTTGGAGATTTGCCGCCTTAGTCACGCCCTACGCCCAGTTTTTCTCCTAGCATCAGGGCTATCCAATCATGTAAGTACTTGGGCGTTGATGCAGTGAAGCAGTGATTTCGAAATTTTACAGCTAAGATTAAGTCTGAGCGGTCGGATCCTACAGCACAGTGTCGAGGGTCCTCTTTGGCTTGCTTAGAAGTTTGACGCAGCCTTCGTCGGGCCCTCTTGAGGCAATCAAAGAGAGGGACGAGATGATTCGAAGTGCCGAAGTGGACAGTTGGCGGTGAAGGTGTCGTTTATTGATAATTGTTGAGATGGAAGCCGAAAATCACCTCTCAACTGGCACCAACCAATCACAAGTCAGCGGGCAGGTCATCAGACAGTGTGACAAACAACGACCAATTTTGGCAGCTTGACAGTCCTCTCTGGCCTCCTTGTCCGTTAGTTCATGTTTACTCCACACAACCAATTGATCAGGTTTCATCACGACTTAGTGGAGGCGAGCAGATTGGTTCAGTGCACACATCGGCCATCAACACTAGTACTCGGGATGGATGAGTCGACGGTAGTCACACGTGACCGTGGGTTCTATTTCAACAGAGAAAGAGGAAGGAGGTGAGTGTGGCGTCACCGTAATCTGGTTTTAGTAGAGATAACAGGCCGGTTAAAATGAGTCCACGGCTGAGCGGGAGCCATCGATCACCACGGAGGTGTTAGCCGAATACCGACAACACTTCCATGACATTTTAATGCCTTTCTCGATTCAAGAAGACCAGGAGAGAGCATCACAGCGAACGATCACTTAATGGTCATAGCGAGTCATCAAGCATTTCAAAAATTGTGCCAACTTTAAGGCAGGATAGAGGTAAGGTAGAATCGTAGCGCCTCCCTCCCTTGTGAAGACTAGACAGTCAAGCAGTTTTCATTTGGCAACTCAACTCTAATCTTCGCAAACGCTTTACTGGCAATGGTATGTTTACTTTCCTCTCGAAGGCCAAATTTACAAAACACGCGGAGGTGTCTTGCTACAACCCTCGCATCGACGGAACGCACAAATTGTTTATAAATAGCCTTCCTGACGATACAGACAGACAGGCAGTAGTTTGGAAGGCAAATCTTGCACCGTCCACCGCCTAAAAATATTCTCTCACAGCAGTTTTAAAGGAGTGTCTGAATGGAGTGGCTAAAAATGCCTCGCAAGAGGGACACCGCATTCCACGAGACTGCTCTTCCGAACCAAGCGACTTGATGAATCGAAGCGACAGAAGGAGGATGAGGGGGGATCACCGCCTTTGCTACAGACGTGTGGGAGGCGAGCGGTCCACCACAGACCAGGGGTGATGGCGGTCTAGAAGGTTGGCCGCCTCATCGAGACAGACTTTGCAGCTGTTTGAGCACTGAGCGCAGGAAGGGAACTTCACCCCCTCCAGTCTCTAACATGTAATATCCACAGGGTGGCCTTGATGCTGCCCTGACCTCCTGGCTGACCTCTGTGCCGACACGATCACCTCTAATACCTGCAACCGAGAGGTGTAGTCCGGAATTCTGGGCATTCTTATACACAGAATATCCAATTCTTTAGTCATGGAGTTTATTGGTGGTGCTGCTGGCAGACGAGGGACACACGAGTTGGTACATGCAGTGGAGGTAGAAAGGGAGGGAGGGAGGGAGGGATGGACAACGGGTAGTGCGTCGCCTCTGTTTACATAAATACAGGCAGGCGGGCAGGCACGGGTTGAGACACACCCTACACGAAAGCACTAACACTGACTATGACAATGGCACAATCACAAACACTCATGCACACACAAGATACCTCGGTGCCTTATTCTCACCCCCCATACTAGCTGGCAGTGCGGCCACTTGACAAGTTTACTTTCTATCTCACGGAAAGCAGAGTAAGTGATTACCGCTGGGTAATTTTCAGGCCTTGTCAGAGTCTACAGCCACTGGAGATAGGCTCGGGAATGCAAAATTTGGACATGGAATTGGAACTAGTTTTGGGGAGGGGAGAGCTGTCTCCCTCAGGATCCGCGTCAAGATACAATCATTGCAGCCGTCATGACCAACGACGTGGCGAGAGACGCATAAGTGAGGCCTACCACAGCAACAGCTTCTCGTGAAACGCTATTTTACTAGTCGCGACCTCTAAATGACCTCAATTTCTTAGTAAATAACAAGTTGTAGAGAATTTATACATGGAAAGTGAATCGTAGGAGGAGCCTCACCCTTACGCGGCCATTATCAGGACTCTTCTATTCGATTAACCTCTCCGCCATCAATCGGCTTTGTCAGAGACATAGTTTAACTACCACAAATCAATAAGGAACGCACGTCACGCATTCGTGACGCTGCAGCTAGCACAAGTAGATCGTCACACATGTGTGACACCGGAAGTGGACATTACAAAGAAATGCATTTTTTTGACTATCAGAGGAGGGAATTTGTGCATGCGACAGGTAAGAGGACAAACCATGCTGATTTACACAGTAAACCTCAACTTAGACTGCAGAGGGTGTGTCCTCGCTAATGTCCTCTCGGTACGTCTGTGACCCTAAACAAATGGGCTCCACACCACACCTCGTCACGCTAAGCCACATCACACCACATGTGATACAACCATCACCGCGTCTACTGTTATGGTGTGAGAAATCACTTGAAAAGTGAATTCGGTGTCATTAATCTCCACTACCTGACATCACTCTATTCAACCAAGAGTACACGCAGCGCCGTCACTCCGAGCTGGGTGTAACACCAAGGCAGCCTATTTTTAGTTTGCAGGTAAAAAGGCGAAAACTCAACTGCGGGCTGTAGAAAACACTTTAGAGGCTTGAACGCCTCGGCTCCTTTTCACGCGGCACGGCACTGAGGTCCTGGACAACGCGGATCAGATCTTGGCGCTTCGGCGAAGTTTGTCCTTGGGCTTGGATAAAGCCATTCCAACCACCACAGTTGAGTTATCCATCAAGGCGTCTTTATTGCCCCAGGATCCAAGATTTTCTATCCTCCACCTACACTAACCCCTCGTTCGGTCTCCCAGCCCTCCTGAGACATCGACAGGGAAAGCACCGACGAATGCTTTTTTTATATCCTGTCTGTGAAAAACGAATAATGCTGCGGAAAAAAAAATGCGCTTGTAATCATTACAGTAGGCGCTACTAGAAGCCATAGAAGCGCTGGTGGGTTGTAGACACAATCCTCAGAGCATATCGCCTACGCAGAAACACAACCCACCCACCGGTGAACAACTGTCATGTTATTACAAGACTAACCAGTGGAATAACATGACTGCAAGAAGGCATGAGAATGTGAAAAAGAAGGGGAGAATACACTCGAGAACGAAATTTTGTTTTTGATTCAATGCTTAAAAGTGGTTAATTAAGGCTGAATCCCCTATGGCTCAAGGTATACTTCCTTGATGAAGTTGGAAAGGACAAAAGTTAGAACATGTCTTTCCCTCCTCCTCCTCCTCCTCCTCCTCCTCCTCCTCCTCCTCCTCCTCCTCCTCCTCCTCCTCCTCCTCCTCCTCCTCCTCCTCCTCCTCCTCCTCCTCCTCCTCCTCCTCCTCCTCCTCCTCCTCCTCCTCCTCCTCCTCCTTCCCTCTACCTCCTACCCACGGACCAATTTTCCCCATTGGTAGGCGCAAGGTGAATGTGGAATGGGGGTGGTTCCCTCACCAATGGGCGAACACCCATCGGTGAGTTTTGACAGGTTTTTAACAGAGCCTGGCTGCGAGAACTATCACCATGACATTTTAGAGCAAATAGGGTGTTCTTCGATCCGGTGGTCATCTTGGCGCCCGAGACCTCAGTCGAACCTCTTCCTTAGACGCTGATTTGGTTCTAGAAGACAACCACCTCACCCTACACTCATTCCACTCGAGTTTAGAGGGAGGCTGTCCACCTTACCGTCTGGTCCAAACAATGCTTCCATTTCGACGATGGAGGCTCAATCCCACCTCCTAAATGTATTTATTTGTTTGTAAAGAAAAATTTATGACACAAGAATCCTACGCATTGCGGAGGTGGTGTAATTCATGTAAATGTGGCCAAATTTTTGCAGCGTCTAGGAATCAGACTAAAAAGGAGAGCCAATTCTGTCTACCAGACAGGTAGACCTTTCGTTTCGCAGGAAAAGACTGCGCTGGCAACACTAGAAGGGTGGAAATTCTGGCAATCCTAATGGGATATGTGCGATTAGTACCTAGGGTAACGGTACTTTAAAAGTACAACGCAACATTTGCTATGCTCGATGAAGGTTTAAAAGTGACTTACCTCCAACCACTGCTCCCTTCCATCCCGACTGCAGGCATGTGTTGCCTCAGCACTTCAAACCACCAATCCTACAATGCAGTCCACAGAGATCAAAGGCTACGACCAAAGAAGGCAGTGAGGAGATGCACAGTAAACGGTGAAGGTGACGAAACATCGACGCTCTTGCTTCTGCTAGAATCTTAGCCGCCCTTCAGCATTACGAAAGTGGATGGCAGCACACGCACTCATTCTACACAAACGGATGCCAAGCACACCATCTAATGGATGACCCTGACATCCGCAATCAGGAGTAACACTTTGAGAGAAAATTTGGATGAATGGATGGATGAATACGAGGTGGAAGGCGGGATGGATAAGGAATGGCCGGTTAAACGCCTACTTCGGTGAGAAATTAAAGCGTAGGCTCAGCTTATGTTTCCAATTTGGCATTCCCAACACCTATTTATGGGTAGATCGTACTCTTTGTTTATACGTGTTCATGCACACCACGCCACACCTGCGTGGTTCTTGACCCCTCCAGCATCTCGAGCGCAGACTTCCTTCCCACTGCCATTTGGCAAGTGTAGAAATGAGGATTAGAGACTTCGAACAGCTTGTGTGAACAATTGACCATCGGCCAATCGCCAGAATGCCAGTCTTTGGACAAACCTTTATGCCCCACTTCGATACTCTGTTTACTTTCAAGTTCAATTACCATTTTAAAGTAAATTTTATTGAGTAGTTTCCTTTTTTTCCCACTAAGGCAACTCCAAAGACAAACATCTCATCTGTGCCGTGGGTGAGATTGTAAATCTCGATACCACCACCCGATTCCCTCCTTTTTTGGAGTCGTAAAAGTACCTGAGGAGGTTGATATTGATACAAGAACATCCACCAAATTTGGCTACTTAGAGTAGTCGGGAATAGATGTTGATTCTCGTGAGTTAGAACTACCAAAACGCCCTTTTCCAGCTGGCAGTAGGAGGAGCACAGAAAAGCTGTTCAGTCCAGGAGAAATAGTATTTCATTGTCCATCAAGGCACATTCTAGTGACCACTGTCATCTGGAGCCAAGATTCTCCACCCTGATTTCACTCTACGTGAAAAAGTTTTTGTTGTCGAGACGACTTGAGATTTTAGTACAGTTAAACCTCGTGGATTGGTACACAAAGGTTGGATGTTTGCTCCCAAGGGGGGCTAACTGATGTTCCATCTATCGGACGAGGGTATTAGTAAACATCATGACCCAGTTCTGACCCAGGAACCTCCCATTTGGTGAGAGGGCCTAGTTAAACTTTCAATCTGGCGTGTCATCCACAAGGCAATCGAGCTGGAATGGGGGGTATGCGTAAGCAAATGGACATTATTTAAGAGGATACGACAGATTTTTGACTGGCAGGGGAGAAGATGACGGCACCTCGTTGCATTCAACAAGTGCTCAATGAAGAGTGATCGTCAGTGTGCGGTGCCTCTTACGCGGCCATTAGTGCAAATGACTGACAACACATAAACCGATGACGCCAAACGATCATGCGGAGGACCCATGCCCTCATGATAATGAAAATAAACAGAGGCTTTGCCGACTTCATTCAGCCGCTCCTTCGTTCCCACCTTTATATCTCGCTCTCGCACTCTATCCACAACACCGTGACACTTGTAAGACCTTTCGGTGAACACACGAGTTCTTTAAGTGAGCAGTTTTGTCCGGCGAGATAAGGAACACAAAAAGCCGGCATCTTTTGTGCGTATTTTAGTGAATTCAAAAGGAATTTGATGGACCCTAGAGGCCCCGTAAATTTACAGATCGCTACTTCTTGCTTGACTTGGAATTTAACTTCGCTTTTTGACATTTGACTGCTTTGTAGATCTTTACCGCAAATACACACTTCTGTTGTATCCAATTAACTCACACTTTGCCATATTTGAGAATGCAACACCCCTTTCACATTTTATTAGACTGAATTGTTAAATCAGTTAAAGGACCACAAACTGAGATGCAGTTACTCTGGGAAAATGCCTAATGAAGAATGCTTAGTAGAGAACAATACAGAACCGCATTTGGTAATCAAGGCACTCAATTACGCTCACGCTGTCCTTGAAGTCGCGTCATTCACAAAAAGTGACAAATTAAAACATTAGCTAACTATATCTACTACCCTTATCTTAATGAATGTTTGATAACAATAATAAGCAAAACAAGAAACTACAAATATTTGTTACAAGTGTTACCAAGAATTGGAAACATTTGCTTCAAACTGGAATCTCATACATTAGAGAAGACATTAGAAGGTAACTACAGAAAAAGGCAAAAAAAATCTTTTATCAAGCGCTTGAAATTGAGGGACATCTTAAGGTGAAAGCCCTCCTAAAGGGTGGAACCTGATCCTCGCTCTAGTGTAAGTGAACTACGCACCACGGTACAAAACCGCTCGGGCCAATGAGCGCCGAGGGCCGCTTGTAGCCAATCCGATGCGCGGATTGGCGTGAACAGCTGATGAGCCTCCTCCACGTCGGTGGAGAGCATAAATACGCGGACACAGAGAGAACCCAGTCTAGTTTCCATTGCGTTGAACGCATCCAGCTACCCCTCAGCCGTATACCTAGCCATCTCTCCACCCATCTAACCATCCATTTGTCCAGCCAACCATCGCTTTGCTAACACGCTTACCAGCATAGAGTAGATTTGACACGCTTTTCCTCTGTGAACACTGAATTGTTGTGGATGTACATTTCTCTCCCATTGCACTCAAAATACTGCCTAATGGAAAAACTCTACTCCTCTTCATTCTCCATCCTTGGCCTCCCCGTCCTCCTCGTCCTTCTCGCCTTTGTGGAAGAGTCGGCAGCCCTTCCAAATGTATGGGTAAGTTGATGCAGGCATTAAGGAAGGTTAGAGTTCATACTTTTTTTGAAAGTTCTCTTCACCAATTCCTAGGGACACGGATTGTTGATAAATCGCCGTCCAGATGTGTACTACGACTCTGAGGTGGTGGACAAAGCCTACATTCTCTGTTGGATGGAAATCCAAAAGGACATTCTCAACGGTCGATCCAAGCGATTTGAGCCAACTCAACCTTACCAACCTAAGTGGGTTCCTATAGCCGATGGCCGTGCCTACTACCTCCCCTATTCAGAGAGGCAAAAACTCTCACTGGGAGACAGATGCCTCCTGGAGAAGGGTATCCAGATTGCTCGACTACTCAACTGAGGTGTGCGGCTGTTCGGGTGTACATAGCTCAATCTCGCGCATTATCCTCATCACCCTCGGTATCATCTGTACATATAAGGCTCATACACACTCACAGGCATGTTAAAAGCGGCTCTCATTAGTTGCTTCTGCTGCTCGGTACTGTGGGTGCTGTAATCCACTGCTGTACAAATGCAGATAACCTTCTATCTCCGCAAACGCGGAAGGTCTTCTATCACCTTGGCTGAGTGGAGGTGGTAAAGTCTCCCTATTCAGTCCAGTACCAAGGGGCAGGAGGGACCTGCGTAGAAGGTAGCTACGGATTCCAGATACGTCATCCGATGGGTTCTCGACCACGTAGTCGACAGGACAAAGGTGGGGGCAAGGAATTGTAGGTTCGCCTCCCTGCGGTCAGCGGACCTTCAGCCACAGGGCTTGAGCGGGTCTGGATGAATGCCTTTCGCTGTCGTTGGGCAGGAGTCCTGGAGAAAGGGTCTAGCCTGAAGCAGAAAGTTGGAGGACCCTCTACAAGAGTAGTATCAGCGTCCATCGATCTCTTAGTGGAGTGAAATGCTTATCTTACAGACTGAATGAGAAAGAAGGAGTCACGGCGCTGTAGGCTCCACCAGTAGTTAGTTCTAGTAACTGCAAAGGAAGGGTCATTTATCAACCGGAAGCTATAGGCATTGCTATCGGACAGTTTAACTTTGTTTATGCAATAGTCAAATGGCAGAGACTCTATAGGAGCGGGAAGCGATACCGAGCAGATTGGAAGATTAATTTGCTTCAAATAGATGGACCTGTGTCCTACCCGAAGACCATCTTGCCAACTAAGACCGTGCGCAAGCAGGAATGCCTATGCAGTCGCTTAATTCCAGATGCCATGGCTGTCTGTCATAACTAAAAGGCAACCTTTCTACCGTATTGTGTTGTGGGTTTCATTTCACATACCACGGTCCAATGCCTGAATCACCAGACATGCAGTGAGCATGCAAACCGTCTTCTACAACCTGTTATAGAGGTCTGAGCTGGTGGATAGTAGTGTTCCACACTCCATCCTTCCGAACGAAGTCCCAGTCCTATAGATCCACTACCATGCCATCCATCTCGCCTGATCGGTACTGAGACCTTTTTTTTCACCTGACTCCTTGGACACCTCATACACTCTGGAATGAATGTCAATAATACGCAGTTCTAAGGCTCGACAATGGAACCGATGGAGGCGTGGATATCATTACCTGGCAAGTCTGTGTGTGTATGATCGGATGATTGAAGGGGGAAGAGAGGAAGAGAGAGAGAGAGAGAGAGAGAGAGAGAGAGAGAGAGAGAGCAAGCGGTCTGTACTTTTAAGGAGACAGTTAAACAGAGAAAGTGATTTACCGCGCTCCGATTGAAGGACATCATGTGCCGAGAGCGTGGCGCACTCTTTGCATACACCTCTCACAGCACGCCTCTTGAACATGACACCTAAACTGCCTCTTTATTGCACCTTTCAAGTATTGAGGTGGAAGGCGAAGGTGTGGATAAGATGTTTGACATGGACACTAATCACAGGACAGGGCTTGTTGACTCGTCCATCCGTCTATCCACTCACCTATCCACCCATTCATGTATCCATTTACCCAACCCTCCACACGTTTAAAAATCTCAATTGTAAACTGATTCGCAGTCTACCTAAAGTCGAAAATGTCCATTTTGAAGAGACAATGAGTTTGGACAGTTTGTGAATAATATTTATCGCAAGAGAAGTGAACAAAAACAGACAACGAGTACCGTTGTTATGAACAACAACAAGGGACGAAGTATTTCGCCGACCTTCAGACCTAAAAATACACCTCCTCCTCCTCCTCCTTGTTGTCAAACTGTCATCCAATTTAATCGGTTGAAAGCCAAGATTTTAGGCGGTGGTGTGAATCTACAACTGCACTCAAGGGACGCCTTCCAGCTGGGCGATATTGGCAAATCCGCGGACTGAAGTTCGTGATCGTCTTAAAGGAACCTCTCAACTCAATCGGTGAATAAAGTGCGGGTGGCATTCAAGGCTGATTGCATGGAGGTACTGGGAGAAGGTGAGGCGGTGGAGATTCATGAAAACACCTTGTAGTGACCCTAAGAGGGCAGAGTCTTGAACAACTTGGGTACTGGAAGTAGTTCAGGCTAAAAAAAAACAAGGCTAAGTCAGTTAATGGGAAGTGAATTTGTACTTGTTTTAATCCACCGGAAAGAATGTTTTTTTTCGCAGGGTTTAGGGGACCGGAACACCTGCTTCCACCGTTCCTTCTCCTCCTCTTCCTCCTCCGGACCGAAAAAAAAAACATCTCCAGGGTGTCATCATTTACCTGTCCCCATTTTAGCGACACAAAATTCGCAGTTCCCATTGCCCCATCTATTTCTGTGGCCGAGGTGATTCAGTGTTCCCTCTTCTTCCCACTTTTTGGCTCTTTAAATTAGAAAAAAAAACAATTTGAATGTAGCTGTTCTTTTTTAAAATCTTGTCTTTATGTCGTCTCAGGATTTGATTGTCAGGATCGGAAGCTGGCTAACTTGCAAACTCTATGTTCCAAAGAATCTGCGACTTTCCTCCGTAGCACCGAGCTGTCGGAATGGTGGTGAGGACGCCAGAGGTCGGTAGCATGGCCAAAGGGGCTGGAGCACATAAGTACTCAAACCTCGAACTCGGAATGTGTCCCTCCAACCGTCCAACTCAAAACCCAGTGTCTCTCCATAATGGCGGCGTCTCAACCTTCCAGGCGAAATGTTTGTCTAGGGTTATGCAACTCCAGGTTTTTGAAGATTCGAATACAGAGCCTGAAGTTGATTCTACGATTTCACGAATTTTAGCAGCCATGAAGCGTGATGCGTAGCTTTTGTTATTTACCAGCTGATTGGGTGATGAAATCGTTCCGACAACTCACACGGGCCCTGGTCAACACATCAACATCTTGCATGGTGCCATTGACAGTAGGAAAGGTGCATAAATAGGCTCGGCGCGTCCTTTTTGTTGGTTGTTAGTGCCAATTCAGTAAGCATGCGATCGCCATGCAGGGTTTGCTAACCCCAAACCACCTAATCATGCTCCCGGATGTTTCCTTAGGTTGAAGATCGGACGAAGCCACATTGGGATGGTGATGAAGCATCACAGTTTGGAACCATTTAACAAGTCCGCTGTTAGCAAGATCAGCCTGGCGTTAAATAGGAAGAATCTTAAGATTGACTTCGATCCAAATGCAGAAACGAGCATTTTGGAGTTTCTATTCGTCTAAGGTGTGCAGTGAGCCTTTCACTTGGACAGGGAAGCTCCTGACTGAATGCTTGGAGGGCGTGGAGCAATGCTTAAGATGGAGCAGTGGATCCACTTCAGATCTAGCGCATATCATGCACTTGTCAGCCCTCATTCAAAGATATTGAGGTGCTCCTGCCAACGTGTTGTACAGTGAAGACTTCACAACTTGGAAACTATTGTGATATTTTATTACTCACGGCAGCTAAAGGAACATTGGCCATCGGGAGGACATTTGGGAGTGAGTGGGTTGTTCTAAGACCATCAAAAAAGGGATCGGAGGAGTTGTAGCTGCTAATTTAGATGTAGCAAAGGATCTACGAATGCAAAGACTCTCCAACACTGAGTCAAGAGATGCTATTTATTGATAGGAACGAAGACCATGTAGAGCAGCAGGAGACAGTACATCTCTGAAGCCGCCTAACTACAACATAATGGATTTTGGCGAGAGACCAGAAGCTGTTTACTGCAAGATATGCAAATTCCAGACTATGAAGGAGGTTACAAAGTTAAACTGGGTTAAACGAGAGCACACAAGCCTTGAGTGAGTGAGTGAGTGAGGGCGGCCATTGTGATTCACTGTCACAGCAAATAAAGTGATCGTCAAGCAGCATTCATGAGTGTGCGGTCAATAAAACTTTCTTATTCAATGTCAAACTAGGCTAAAAAGAAGTTGTTGACCTAAATATAAAAGAGAGGCCCGAGTTGTGTGGTAGTAAAGGTTAAAACCGATCTGGTCTCAATCATAAATAGTAATGCATCCAAGGCAATGTTTTGTGTCAAATGTGTTCCATTGAGGCTGAGTGGCAGCCGTAGCGTTCATCTGAAAATGAGGGAGTCCATAGGTTTCAATTATTGTTGTTGTTGTTTTTGTTGTTGTTAGCCACTTTGTGAAATGACTAGGTTAAGGAATGATGGATTCACTGCACTGTGTTATTAGCAATCGACGCTATTCCGAATAAAAACCGTAGAGAAGTGGTCGCATTCACCCATTTGATTTTAGAACTTCTTTTTATGCATTTTTAGCTATACTATCTATATGGTCCACCTGGACTCCTCTGATTTTTCTTAAATTGCTATATTTTTGGTTTTTTTGTTGATAATGCTCCTCTTCACGCGTAGACATGAGGTGAACTTTTGTGTTCTGTCTGAAAGCCATTTTTTGCTATCTTAAAGGTGATTATTGCCAAAACATGAGTTATTTGTTAAAAAACTTGACTAAAGTTAGAGTGTGTGGCTGCCTTGATTGAGTCACGCTTGTCGTGACAGAAGTAGAAAATTTGTTCTCTACCTGCGCAACATATATTTGATTTCCAGATTTTCTATTCGGTGTATGCAATAAAAAGCTGGTCTCCATCGCGTAAGACAAACAAATGAGTTGTTTATGGAGCAATAAGACAGGTTGTCTTTGCTCGAGATAGCTACATTTTTCAGTTTTTGAGCAAAGCATAAACTGCTCTATAAAGCCGTTTCTCTTAAAAGTCTCGGATAAAAAGTTTTTCCACCGGCAAATTGGCTTGAAGTTTATTTGGTATTACCTCTCTAAAAGAGGTCATAGTGAGGACTGATCAGGTTCATAATTTTTATCAAATGCACTTACTCCAAGTGGCAATCTTGTCACTGTAAACAATTGTGGCACCAAAACTGTGCGTTGTAAATTAAAATGAGGGTTACATATGAAATAAATGCTACGCACTGCTTGTGTGTTCTTTGTTTTTGTGTTTATCATGCATCACAATTTAACTGAATTCCATATCCTCTCTACTTCTCAGCCACCATGACAAATAATTTTATGCTAAGGTAGTACACGTCACAAGACCTGTTTTACTTCTGTGAACGAAGTAAACATTCAAATTGTTATTTACGATGGGGACTGCAAGTCCCCACCCGTCCCCACCCACCGCCTCCCTTTAAGGCCACTTTTGAATCCCCGCGGGTGGGTTTGACCTCGCCAAGGTGTGTAGACACACACACCTAACAAATGCAGTCTTCATTTTTCCAATAATTCCTGCTGTATGAACAATTGTTCAAGTAATTAATTAAGGCCAAGAAAAGTACAATTAAGCTTTTAAGATCAAAGGCTTATATATTCAGGTTAAATTGGCGATTTAATGGAAAAACAATGCCTTAATTTGGAGGCTATAAAACTTATTATCTTGTCACTAATTAAAATAGACTTCAATCCTTCATTTGTTGGCCACTACTCCCACTAAAGTCTCATCAGAGTAAATATGCACCAACACCCAGCTATTTGCATGAAGGACTGAAGGCTCTGTAATTCTACAGGCATTACTTATCGCCACGATTTCCTTTAAAATGCATATAAACAGGTCTAGCAGCCTCCATCAAAAGTGAAGCAAGCCATGCAGACCAGGATCTATTCTCCACAACCTTGTCTTGATCACTCTCCATTAGTCCAAACCCTTGGGAGGGTTTTAAGCATTTGGAACATCTGCTTGATCTTATTGCTAAGAGAACTTAAATGCTTTAAGTGAGTTGCATATAATTACATCCGGTTTTCTGACGTTTATCAGCTATTACCGGTTTATGTTGGATCTAACCACATCATGACAATGCGGTTGTCATCACTCCGAGCCATAGTAAATAGGCGACAGCGTGCGGTTGCATGAGATTTGACATGCGATTCGAACGCAGCAGACCACAGTGTGATTTCATCACAAGTTCCCACCACTTCACCCCGCCCCAACCCTCACCCTCACCCTCATCAAATGTGTTCAAACGTCTTCTATACCAGGCACCCGCTTCACTCGCAGTGTGCATGGAGGAGTGAATGACGTGGCTAGCACTTTATTCATTCCGAGAATTCATTGATTACATCTTTTTATAGTGCTTTTAGCCATCGCTATTTTGGTAACGAGGCCCTCCAGTAGGGTAGAATGATACATGAACTTTGATAGACCATAATACGGACGGAATGCTATGATGCTTACATTATGACTGAGGCCACAAATTATCAAGTTCCTGACAAAATTCATCGTTATCCATCCACCGCGACCATCAAGAGTCCTCGAGGGAAAGCTGATGTGACGAGTAGACGCTACAGGCAAAGGCGTACCCAATTCACTGGTGGCAGTACATTCTGTGGAATCGTTTTAATTCTCTAACATCAGCACATTGACGAGACCAACTGCATTGTGGAGCGAGCATATTCTGTACTCCAGTTCAACGCCATCTCCTTAGTCCCCGTGTGGCAGTACGCGACCTACTCAGTCGCCTCGTTCACAGCAGATGTTTCACCTTTGTTGGCACCCCTTGATGACGTCCAACCAAAGAATTCAGTTGAAGCTTGCTGTCCTAGCATTGTCACCACTGCAATAGCCCAACCCCTACTATGGCAGCCCGGAAGACATTTCATGAGTTGGATGGAGTCCATCGTTATGGCATGAAAGGGCTGAATGCCTGCATGGTGCCTTCAGATCAGCCAAGTAAATCCTCACAACAACTCCACGGTCCGTGAAAATTGAGCCAAAGACACAGCGGCCGACAAAATACTGCCTTTTAGAGGCATTGCCTCATGCATTTCAGTCCCTAGGTGACCTCTAAGGCACCTTTGTTGATCAGGGAATAACAAAACATCAGTCAAGAGAAACTCGGTCCAGCGCTTCCTAGGCTCAACACTATCACCTTAAGGCTGTTGCTAGGATCGCAGACGAGTAGAGTCGCCACTACTTAAAGCGGCGTACCCGTGCCAAAGTGACGATCTCGTTCGAGGATGGCTTTAACTTGAACATCAATTAATTTAACTTCTTGCTAATCGGGAAATTTGCAATTCAGTGGCTATATTTTAGTGATAGAGGGAGATGACAAACCTCAAGGTAGCCGAAAACCAGTAAAACGGCCAGGCCCATTGTCCTGAGTCACGACTGTGGGGTGAGGTGAAGCTTGCTACTACTGCCGAGGCAGACACAAGCGTAGACGGCTGTCAATGCCACTGCCATGGTGATGGAAGACCCAGAGACAGGAGACGCAGTCCAACAGGACCTCACACTATCGCGTCTGGAAGGGGATGGGCTGAATTACTGAACAGATAGAACCTCCACACACACACTCCTTCCATGAGGCGATAGCACTGAGTTTAAAGCCTACGCAAAATTTGCGTAGATGCCACCAAAATGCAGGTAAAACCTTCATGAGGTTGCTGTTCACCGGCCAGGCACCCCACAGTGATAAACAAACACAATGGATGTTGTTTGATGCCATGCAAACTACAAACGCAATGTGCGGCTAAGGTCATTTCAACCGCCCATCGGCCGGTTGGCCAGTTGGCTAGCGGTCTTCGTAGTAGAAGATGCGGTGCTCTCGGCCAAACACATCGCCAAGGCCACGGGCCAATGCTCAAGTGGTTTTGGAACTGGCAATATGAACTCGGCGGTGGCTTTCATCGCTTACCTTATTGCAAAAGGACGTTCAAGTCCAAGATGCACGAAGAGGTGTCATCGAGGTCCTCAGATCAGCTGTGGTGTCCCACGCATGGAAGAGCACTGAATGCGGAACAAGGTTTTGCACTGAGGAAGACTCCAGCTGTTCAACAGAAGAACACCTACATCAATGTTGCTGGAATGACTCCAGCGAACATTCACCCACTGTTTGAGGCGTGAAAATGTTGAGCAAGATTTATCAGAAACGACTGTGATTTACGGGACCAGATACTCCGTAGGTCGACGAATCCACACCAAAAACAAAGAGTTCTGCATCAAACCTTTTCGTTAGAAAACCAAAAAGTTTCCAAATACCCCTCAGGGATAGAGAAGGATGACAAAAGGAATCCAGGGAGGTTATCACTTACATCGACAGTGTCTGTACCACAGTATGGTTCAACCGTCGGTTAAGACGCTCGCATCTTTATTCCAACTGAGGATAGTCCAACTGCAGTGCAATCATCAAATCACAAAGGAGACCTCCATTTATGATGTAGTCACCTCTTTGAAGAAGGAGGAGTTCGCCTCTTAAAATCTCTCATGCACAGTTGCTGAGTCGGTGAGAGGAATACAGTGAATCCGCGGTCAGACGACAGGTGGCAGAGAGAGGGAGTCAGTGATCAACGATTGTGGTACCACAATCCTGATGACTTTTTCCCATCTGTGCTATCAAGTGTCGAAGCTCTAGATCTAGCAGATTCTACCTCCTCCCTCCGATCTTGTTCATTTATTTCGCTTTGAGTGTTTTGGTAGTGAGTAGGAATACCCGTCGAACTGCCAGAGGATTCATTGACTGTCCAACAAGTTCTATTGGGTCGTGTAATCATGTTCAGCCATAAATTTCGTCCATCAACATCTGTTTCCATGCCTTCAAGGGATTTGTGAGGTACGTGAGACAGTCATCGCATAAGAAGCTGCAGGAACCGTCGGTAGGAGAATTCCTCCCTCTGAAGATGTTCACTGGCGTTCCTTCTCATGCAATGAGCGGGATAACCAGTCCTGGTGGAAAGCACAGGCAGCTGTCGTCCATTGTGGTCTTAAAGGAGCACAAAAGTGAATAAATTCGAGGCCAACTAGTTTAGCTCTATCATGAATGGAGGTCTCTAGGATACACACGCTTGAGGTTCGTGTTGAAGGAGAAGGAAATGACGTCCAAACTAAGAATGCTGTGTGGGAGAAGATTGAACGATTCCACTGGTCAGTGTTTCATGGAGACATTCACCAAGGAACTAAGCAAAGCATCTCGCGCCTACAATTGACAAGCTCTAATTGAACAGGGCTTTTCCTTTGTCAGTGCCAAATGGAACATAAATACCCGAATTTCCTTTTTATACCGCTGGAGCGAAGTCACCTAATCTTCCCCTTTTCATAGAGTAATTTCCAATTACTGGATCAGCAGATTTTGCTGTAATTCACCTCAACGGAACTGCTGCTTTCCAATGAGCGAAAGGTCGACACAATTGACGCTCGATGTTGCTCTGCAAGAAGAAGGCGATTTCAGCCACGAAGCTGCAGAATCCGACTGTGAATAAGTCACCATTTCACCCACCGATGATGAAGGAAAATCCTCTCATGACCTTCAGATTGGCATGAAGTCCCACCGAAGGACCTTTGCTTGGCTACGATGGCGACGAGCATGACACCTACATGGGAGGGTAGGATTCGGCATCAGTAGTCGAATTGTCTGAATGATTTCAAGGTGGCGGGTTGCACAGAAGAGCCGAACGGCAATGATGCGGGCATTCAGGTCATTGGCTCCTATATGAGAAGTGGAAGTGCTTCCTTCCTATCTCTCCGACCCCAATTTGACCTACGTTGAGGGTGGGAAAAAGAAAGGAACCAATTCTCACCAAACAATTTCAATCACCGCAAACAAACAAGTGAAGCAGTGATTCCCAACGGTGGAAATTTTGCATCTATGTGTTGTAGAGGAGATAGGATGCATCCCAACGCTCCCACTGGTGGCTTGTTTCCCTCCGTATGGACAGTTTAGGTCCTGAATTTCTTGTCCTCAAGGATTCAATTTCCAGCTAGCAAACTTGAACAATAATTTGTGATGCTTTAATGTCAATTTCTGGGGTTATCAGGGAGTGCAGTCAGGACAAGGTGGAGGAGGAAGCAGTTGGCTAACTTAGGCTCGTTGTTAGCTCACAAGGCAGAACTGGCAAAGAGGTGCTTATTAAAAATAAGGAATGCAAAATGGGTAGCTACTCCGTCCTTCTCCTTTTTCAAATTACTTTCAACCTTCGCCAGCGCCTTTTAATTTTCCTTCCCTCTGAAAAAGTGGAAATGCTGGAGGCGGGATAAGGTGACGCTGGACTCAGAACATCTCCAATATCGGGAAAAGGGAGATATATGCCATCGACAGCCATTTAGGTATCAAAGTTGGCCACATCCACCCATAATTCCTAACTTCTACCAACACTGAGACGCTTACACAGTCTTTAGGATGGAAAAAATATGCGACACAAAGATAAACTCAAAATACCCAATCATTATATCCCGTGTCATTCCATCCAGGTGGGTAATTGACAGAGTTTGAGGAAAAAAAACACTAAACCGGCACAGTTGGCACCCACCAATCTTTCACATTTGAAATGAAATAGTATTTAAAGTAGGGATTATGTAAAAGAGCCACCTCAATCTTGAGAGATTAGCCAACTGCAAGAATTTACATTTCAGTGGGACTGTCAGCACTGTTCAAATTCAAATTCAACCTTGAGAGAATGTTTTAGATCACAATTTCATCACCTGTTAATGATAAAGGCATTCGGCACGTTTTAACTGCCTCGTAAACAACTTCGCAACTCAACACAAATGCTTACTATGAATGCGTACACACATTTTTATTCCCGCATTTTACTTCATCACAAAAAAACAATGCCTAAAGGTGTTCATTCAAGACCTGATGCGTTGATGTATCACCACACGGTCTGATCGCAACTCTTCTGTAGACGTGAATAGCATATTCCATGCAGCGTGAAAAAGTTGTCAAATAACAGGCTACTAAATAGATATCAGTAGAGTCTAATCGGCTTTGAGAAAACGCCTTCAATGGCAACGCATTGACAGAAGGACGGTGAGCAATTCGGTTTGAGAGGAGAGCCGTCCGACTGTCAAAGCTACGTAGGCATTTGATGGGTGGATACAGAAGTACACACATAGAAGAGCCAAGTCTATGCGTCAAACTCAACTCGCATTGGTGTGTAAATGTTTAGCAGAAGAGACACGATCAACTTTATAGCATGAACTACAGGTTTATAAATGTGGATTAAGCTGGCGAGAGTACAATCCATTGACATTGGCCAGAAAGGTTAATAAAAGATAACAATGGAGTGATGTGCTTTTCAAAGTAACTTCTTTTATCAACTCTACATGCTACTTACTGGGGAATTCAGTAGGTGGTGGATTCATATGCTTGGGCAAAGAAACTTTAAATTAATACATTTTTGTGGATCATTATTTTTTACCTTGATGACGGAGGTGACTCTATTAAAATGTGGATCCATCTCTACCTAGAATGACGAATACATTCAAGATGACAAAGCGAATTTCGCCATCTCTTTTGGAGATGCAATCATTCGCTGGAGACAGCGGACGGATGGCTTGGAAAACCGCACAACGATGTATCACTACTTTTGTATTACGAAACGGAGAGGTAGACGCGCCTGACACTGATTGGAGTGGAAATTAGTCCTCCAATCAATGGCAATACACATTGAGGAAAGTGTGTGGTCAGTCTACTATGAGTTCTGACGAGACAGCTCGTCGTGCTACTGACGCCTCTTAAATACATCCACCGCACCATGTAAAGCCGAATCAAATCAAGCAGCGATTGGCATTCTACGGAATAAACGAATGCGGATTCACTAAAAATAATGAGCACATATATGTCCACACCACAATGAACTCATCAATCATCCACTATCAACTTCTTCAACAATTCATTCTCAACAAGGCGGGAGGCCGAGATGGAGGCGTTGCCCAGTGCAAATGCGTCCTTAATAAATGGATAGCCCAGAATGGATACCATCTATTCAACATCGTCTGATAATCAGCAGCCCACGAGCTGTAAGCAATTTGGCCAAACACCGACGGAGAAACATCAATCCCAATTTCCCACACTTCCACTCCACTCAACACAGAAGCAGCATAAACGATTTTGTGCAGACTCTAGAGCAAGACAATGAAAGGTTTGAGGGTTGGAAGCATCGTCCGCCTCCGCTGTCACTACTTGCCAGCAAGGTATCGCAGAGAGCACGATCAGTACTGCAGAGCATGATTGGAAGAGTTCTGAACAGGCATACAACGACAACACGGGATGGATACTTTACGATTCCCTCTGAAGGTGTTTGCAAATACCCAGAAATACGTTTACATTTTAAAAGCTTCCACTTAACTCTCTTACTCTCGATGTGGCTACAGAGATTGACAATTTACAGACTTGTTGATTCTCAATTGCTGTTATTCCATTAATTCGAAGGCATGGAAACACAAATACATAAACCTCGTGTTCTGAACTGCGACACTGAGATATCAGCCACCCAGTGTCGTAGTGTGGCCAACAGAAGTCTACGACTCCGCGTAATGAATTCAGGTAGCAATGTAGGAAGGAAAAAGTGTGATGACTTGACAGTTCGCTCAGTTAGCTGTGTAGCCACCTCCATTACTGTCATTGGTACGACGCGTTTCCTTTGGGTGTAAGACGTAGCCATTGCGAACAGACAGGATAGCTGATTTTAAAACAGTTGATAATATACTAATCTACCCAACTTCAAGACAATTTCGATCAGCACACTCGATGTGTTCGACTATCCTCCCTCAAGTTGTTTCACAATTCAATACCAAAGCTCAATTTAAAATTTAAGCCCACAAATCCGGCAAAACACTCTGCTAGAACTCAATTCCTTGGGTCTTCTGTCCTGCTTCATTTGGCCTTCACACTTTAGCACTCTAGGCGAGGTGATGGTCCCACTGCATTAGACATTTCCTGCAGGGTCTGTAGCAAGGACTGCTCTTTACCTGAAGGTTGTGTAATACTAGGGCAATCGTGAAATGCCTACTTAATTATATGAGTAGCATGCGCCAATCACACCTGCTTAAGGCCCCCCACCCCCTCTTGAATCTAAATCCATTTACTACTGAGCGCGACACTTTTAGCTAGTAATGAATTTTACTACAATCTTGCCAAATCATTCATGCTGTGGTACAATTCAAATTACACATAAATTGCGGATGTGGACTCCTCAAACGTGGACAGACACATTTGGTCACTTGTGATCGCGATTCAGCGTCCAGTCCATCGTAGCTGTGGAGTAACAACGAAGTCGTAAAGACAACTTGAAAACTAAGGTGTAAAGTTCTCCATGCTAAATTAGCAGTGAAGATGGTCGGAGGGGGAGGGGGGACAAAAGTGCAAGCGATTTGCAGTATTTGACGGCTCTGAGAGGTGTCGTGAGAATAACGATCAACGTGGCAGCCACGCGATTGTGCATGCTCCTTGCATCATTCCAATCCCTTCAAATGCGCCTCAAAAAAAAAAAACTAAGAAAGCATAGGGGAAGGTACCTCTTTAGCTTAAGAAATTCGGTTGTGAGACGTGGCTTATATCGCGTGGTATTCCATCGGGGACTAACATCACCCACCTGAGAGCCGCATTTGTCGCTGCAAGGATGGGACCAACACTGATTCCACTGCCTCAATCATCAAAGCGGCAACAGTAAACATCTCATGTGGCATTGAAGTAAAGTGCAAACTGGCGACCACATGGACTTCCACTAGCAGTAGTCTTCAACTGAACCATCAGGGATCTGGACCCTTTTGTGAGGTCTACCCGGACCGGAGAGGGTAACGACCATCACCGATGCTTCGGACCACCAAGTAGAGGCTCAGTAGCGCTCCACCCCTTCGCTCCCAAATCTACCAAGTAGAAAGTCACAAGGTTGACAGAAACGACGTGTGCTTGTCACTGGCAAAAACAACGGGCTAAGTCAAAACGCCCACCAGTTTACCATCGTTACGAACCCCCTGGATAACTACGTAAGGAGTCCTTGTGAGCATTTGCGGTTCCTTCCGCCTCCTCGAAGTGGCATCGCCAGAAGATCATCAAGTGTCAGTGCAACACGACCAGAAGAATGTTGAGCAACAACGGTATCGAAGTAAATTCACGTTGAATGATGTACACCTAATGGAGACAAGGAAGTAGGAGTAGTCTAGACAGTGGAATCATTTTACCATCAAAATGATTGTGAAATTTCAATAAAGAGACTAGAATGCGGCCCCATTTTGTGAGATTAAACAGTGTTGTGCTGTGTTGAGGGATTAAGTTGACCTCAGTTTGGAGTCGAATGTCAACAAAGGGCCGGAAACACGTCCACTGATAAGTATCTATACGAGCGACGTGACAGCAGACAGACAAGCTTTGCGCACTCCAGCCTAGCGTCCATTCCTGATAAGATCACTTCTTCAAGTATAACGCGGCCCCTTTGCGTTAAGATATAGCCGATTTCCAATCGTAGAGCAGATGATGATCTGTTCAATCCTGAAAAGGAACCAGACAGCGATACCACAACGATCCATTTCTCCCTCCAAGCTTCCATTAACGATGCATCGTCACGAGCTCCCCTTCAATCTAGCTACAGCTCAACGTCACCATCCTCAACAGCATTCTAGAATCCACCCTGTTCGTCCACAATAACCTCGATCTGCCATCCTGCGCAACCCACATTCCGACACGCCAGTTGTCCTTTCCCTATGAAGAATAAGCTTCCTGACGAGATCACCTTAATGCTAATGCAAGGACATACATGGAAACCGCAATCACCGATCCTCTCTCGGTGGATCACAATCGCGCACACCAGTCACTCTCGAGGTCAACAACTGTTATGGACTGCGTAAAATCCATGCCAAGTCACCACTAACCGATTAAAATCCGGTGACACACATAAAACCGCTGTGCTATCAAATTAGGGCGACTTTTGCATCTCTACACACACCACTGTGTGCGATCTGGACTAAAGCACCAGAAAATTAAAGAAGAAATGCCAACCCTCGACTAACTAAGCACACCTCGTCACGATCGTTGACAACAGAAACAAACTAGTCACCTATTTCGCAATTTACATGCTCCCACTAATTCCTCCCTCCCTTCCCCATTGCCCATTCAAAAGCACAGCATTAACATCCATTGTTAAAAACCTTAACACCATTTACTAGCAAATCTATTCAAGCAACCAAACAAACCATGGCAGAAAACAGAGGCAGCAACAACTCAACAGGAACAATCACCTAACTGTCACCGCGCCACTCTACATCGGCTTCATTGCAAGAACAAGTCATGACCTCCTTCGAAGTTATGTAACACTTCGATGCTGACAAGTTCTTCAAAAATATGGCATTCAAAGTCAGTGGCTAAGGGCTTCACCTACACTTACAACGGTCGCAAGTAGTTCATTCAATTTCCTCGAAACATGACAAGTAGGCCTACAATTTAGGGTGATTCTTCAGGCACGTTGGCTCAAGCTTGATCAACTTCATTAACACCTCGCACAGACTCAAGTCAGGATAGCTGATCCGCAAACAAAGGGGCAAAGCCTGCGTTGCAACAGCTCATCACTAAACACGCGAAGTAGTAACGCATTACCACTTCTACGGAACTCTCAATGTGCTAATCATGCACCGTGAAGCCGTCTCACCTACTCACCAGTCGCGATCCAACTAACCAAGGGTTGCTAGACTGCAAAAAATGGACTACGAGTAGTAGATGACCAAGAGCCGATGGAAATACACTCACCTTCTCACCAGTAAGCTCTTCTTCGCCACCCGAAAAGGTCTCAAAGTTCTCCAGTTTTTTGCAGGGGTCTCCAAGAAACCTGGCTTCAGATTCGTCTGTGAGGATCGTGGAAAGTAGAGGACATTAGAATTTGAAAATAACTTCAATGTTTTCACTGATAGTCGACTTGCAAAGTCAGAGCCATAACAAACGTCCCGCAAAGGACACCTGAAGATAAAAAACCTCGCACTGAAGCATTTGCAGCACAGCACGCCCCTTTTTGAAATCGGGGACTGGAACTTAAACGCACCACAAGATAAATACAAACAACTCAACAAGGCAAGATGGAAAGAGTTGAAAAACGACAGCAGAAATAACTCACTCATACCGTGTCTGTCAACATCGTGCTTCAAAACGGCCCCTGACTGGGTCATCTTGAGGTCACCGTCGATGCAGTAGGGCAGCTTTAGCTACAGATGTAAAAGGAAGTATCGACCTACCTTTGGAATGTCAAGACCCAGCGAGAACTTCTGCGACAATCATTCACCGCGGTCAAAGATTGAAACTGTATAAGACGGCTAGGACACAAAATACACCCACCTGCCTGGACCAAACTTGTATTACATGCCAGTGAACTCTACTACCTGCTATTTCAGCAGAAGACGACTCTGTTCCCCAAGCCACACAGAGTACGGAAACCGAGCCAACAATCCAGTACAAATATCCCTGAACAACGTCAAACAATCCCCAGTAGGCATGAACGATGAATGGATAATGGCATTTCAGAACATCGAGTTTAGAAAACAAATGAAGGTACTGTTAAGACTACCAGCATATAACGTCAACATTACTTCAGAGTAATGTGGACTTTGAACTCACCCCTCTACTAGCCCAATAAGCCAAAGAAGGTGCCATCGCAGCGCTGGAAAGCAGGCGCGCAAACCAAACACCTCTTCAAAGTAGGCGCGCTCTCACAACCCACCCGATTGACCTTCACTACTGGCATGCAATTTATGAAAGCAAACAGTTCAAGTAAACCAATTTTTAAGTCCAAAATCAAGATACAACTTGTTTTGAGGAATAGAGGACCAAGCATTAGGCGATGGGTGAAATAAGTCGGTATTATAGCTTTGAAGCACAAAGAGCGTTCGTCAGACGTAGGGACATTCCGCGAACACATGTGTGCTTCTACCAATGAAATTGTAAGCCTTTGATAGGCGTTAGGACAACGGCATGGCAATCGGAAGTGAAGCATTACGTTGGTGTATCTATTCAGGAATTATCATCGCCTCGGCACTTCCGGAATCAGGTATTTTAGTTGGGACAACGCCATGCGATAGTCGATACCACAATGCTATTCAATTACAAAAGCACAATCGGACCCATTTTTTCTTCTTAACTCCCGACGAGTCAATTATAGGTGGAAAGTTCTTGGTTCTCCTTCCCCCCCCCCCACCCCCACCATATCACATCCTACAAAGTCCGTGTCGAGCAGTAGCTGTATGTCCGCGACCTTGTGCACTGAGCTAAACAAGATTTCTGGTTGCCTCCGCATTACCTATGCGTCACCTTCAATTCACACACACTTTGTGGCTGAGATAGAGGCTCAGCTGAAGCGAACTTCAATTAACATTACGTTGTGGTGCATTCACATGAGCCAAGCAGATGTAGAAGCTGTGAGCTTCTCTACATTTCAATCAGCATTAAATTTATAGAAATCATTTGTAGCTATTCCAAAGAGAGCTCAAATAATTTATTCTCGGTTAGAATAAGGAAGTTTAGGGAGGTGGTTTAGGAGTCGTTTCCACCTCGGGAATCTATCGCGTCCACTTAGACGAGAGGCTGGTGTGGACTAAACATCAGCCCTCTAAAAGGTGCTACTAGACAACCATGCATCTGAGGTTTAGGTTATGTGTACACAAATGTAAAAAAATAGCTCTTATCCTCCGTCACTGGGTGCACCGATTTGTTTACTACCGCACTCGACCACCTTCCGATTCACACAAGTCCCCCACAGACATGAAGGCCTCTTTCGTGGGTTTCCTATTGTCTACGAAACCTCAGCATGGCCATGGGCAAACAAGGTTTGTGCACTGCAGCCACCTCTCTATGTGTGACAGGATTGCACCCCGTATCACACACTTCCACCCTGTTCTCCACAAGATTAATGCACGGCTGCTTCCACTGCACCGTTTCACTAGGTGGACCGGTGAAGTCAAAAAATGAAAGCATGAAGCCGACCGACTTAGTCCTGCAACGCATCCTGATTCCATGGTGGCTGATCTCGCTTCTGAAGCCGCCTCTACCATTCAAGTGGCACAGCCAACTGGTTACGGGCTCCAGTTCCTCATCTTCCACAGCACTCTCGATTCCACTCTGTCACTTCACTCGTTCTTCGTTCTTCCACCTTTCGCATTCTGCACTTGGACAATCCAATCGCATTGACTACCGTGGCAGAAAGTCGGAGGGAAGGGCGGTGCGAGAGGGCTACAGACACCACTTTGTGGTTCGTATTTGCAGGGCAAAGATGTGGTATTGCATGGACTACCCTTCAGCCACAATGCAACACCATCCACCATCCCCAATCCACTACCTCCACAATGGCACACACCAGGCACCTCAATGGCAGAAATGCACACTGTTTACACAACCGCTCCGGCCACGCCAAAACCATCACGAGGACCCGTAAAGTGGCCACCAAAAGACCATGCCCAAGTGCTGTACACATAATGAATGGGCCATCAATGCAGAGGTGGAATTTGCACGCCCTTTATTCCACAAAGCACGTCTCTAAGGTGGCGGCACGCCCATTGCCAAACACCACTGCGTGCGTGTGCGTGTGTGTGTGTGCCTGAAAAGTCGTCCTCACGCACCACTTGCAAGCTTACGTGGAAGGCATGTTGACATTACCCTGTGTCCACCACATCCACCACAGCCTCTGCAGAGCTACCATAAGCCACGAGTTCTGCGCTCCCAATTCCCCCATTCCTACTCCCACCTCAACCAACCCCCCCCCCAAAAAAAAAGCAACAACAACAACAGAATGAGCACTTGAAGCGAACATAATTTAACGCCAATTACTCACTGAACGATGCAAGCAACTAAAAGGTTCCAACTGTTCAGCAAAGCAACGAGAAGAGGCGACAATGCCTACTACCTAGGTGTCACCGCGCCAGTGTGCACTCGCTCCATGGCAAGCAATTGTATTGAACTCCTTCGACGCCATGTAGTCTTTCAGTGCAGGCAAGTTCTGTGAAGGCAAAAAAGTCCATCACATCCAAGCCTCGCAGCCAAAACCCTACACACGCACACACACACACACACACACACACAAACTTCCACCAGCTGTAAGCAGTCTATCTACGTACCTCAAAACGCGTCAAGTAGGCCTGCAGCTTGGGGTAGCTCTTCAGGCATGTTGGGTCAAACTTCGTCAGTTGGTTCAACAGCTCGCACAGACCAAAGTCGGGATAGTTGATCTGCAGGCAAAAGACACAAGGACTTCACTAACACAACTCACCGCTAATCATGTAGGGCACAACAACCACCCAACATCTACAGAACTGACCATATCAAAGACATACATGCATCATGCGTCACACAACGCCTAACGACCAACTGACCATCAAAGCAAAGCTACTGAAAGGTAAGTTAAAAGCACACCGACCATAAAAGTGCACGCACCTTGTCACCAGTAAGCCACTCCTTACTGCCCAAATAGTTCTCAAAGTTCGGCAGCTTCTCCGAAAGAGTCTCCATGAATTTCGGGCTCAGCTTCGCCTGTAAGAGCCGATGAAATTAAGGAAGACCAGAGTTCGCAAAAACTTCACTTTACAAGCCCTCACCAATGCATTCAAAGGCAATCGACTTACGAAGTCGGGGCTGTAACAGGTATGTGCGAAGGAAATGCGCAGGTCCATTATCTCGCAATGAAGCATGTGCAGCACTGCACGTCGCTTTTTGCAATCCGGCACTGCAACCCATGCACACCACATCATAAATATGGACACCTCAACAACGCCAGACAGAACAACTCCACGGAAAACAATGAACTAAGAAAACTCACGCATGCCGTGTCTGTCAGCAATGTACTCCAAAATGGCACCTGACTGGGTCATCTTGAAGTCGCCGTCGATGTAGTAGGGCAACTATACGGCATGTTAGTTGCTGGTGGAAAAAGGAGCGACGACTTACATTGGGAAAGTCGAGACCCAGCGAAAACTTCTCCGCCAGCCATTCACTACGATCGTAGTTTGGAGCTGCGACGATAGATAAGACACGAACTACGCGCACCTACCTGGACCAACCTTGTAACGCTTGTCAGTGTACTCAACTCCCAGGTATTTCAACAGAAGACGACACTGTTCCGCAAGCTGCACAAAAGAGGGGATCAAAAAGGAAAATAAGACACACTCTGGGCAAACAAAAGCAGTTTCTATCCGATCTCCTAGCCGAATATAAGCGTGATTCTAAGCCTAATACCAACCACAGTTGCCGTTACGGGTCTAGGTTTACACTGGCTTTATGCCTTAGACACTGCCGCGACACTCGTGTTGCACCTACCCCTCTAATATCCCAGTAACCCAACGTAGGCGCCATTGCGAAACGAACACACAGGCATGCAAGCGAACTGACCGCTCCAAACTGAATGCTATATATACCACTCGTCCGGATGACCTCCAAATTGATTCAAGATGCATTAAGCTTTACGCATTAAAATAAACCACTCTTGCATAAAATTCTCATCAAATGTTTGCCTTTTACTGTTCATTTAAATAACCGACACAAGTTGGATCATTGGGCCTGCCTGGTAGTATGCACAAATGTTTTTTCACTCAATTACAACATCTTGTAAAAATTAGTGAAAATACTCTGCAAAAGAAACTGTATGCACATTAATAAATGTGACAAATAGTGACAATAAAAATGGGCTTTCACGGCTTTGACAACGGAATCACTAGCATGAGGTGGCTTTAACATAAACTGTACCAATTTATATTGAATAAATATTTCAAAGTCCTGCACCGATAGTTTTAGCCTTGGCCTTGCTGCTGGCTAAAACTCTTTTGCGAGTCAGTCATACTTGCATTTGCTTGTCACCAATCTTCGGTTACACAGACTACTAAACTGAGAAGTTTCCTTGTATTCTAGCCACCGTTCTATCATAGCAGCTGTAGCGCCCCGAGGCTCCCCTTAAGGTAAAAGAAGGCGCAGTACTAGGGTAGAATATATATATTCCGGGAACGGAGGACTTGGGGGCTGTTGGCACTGCCCGGAGGCCTACAAACCGGCTAGAACAAGATGGCCACCCAAGTGACCTAAACCGGTAGTTCGAACAAACAAAGAATTACAAATACATTCGAACAAACAAAGTATTACGGCAGCTTTATTTTATTGTGAGGGTCAGACCACCTCATGGGGTTGGAATGAGGCCTTCATCACCAAACCATGTTACTGTGGGTGTAGTATTATCGTGGTCAGCACTTTCTTCCCTACAGCTACTCTAGCCAATAGCTGACTGATTGCCAAGTGACACATCTCCTATTTTATATTAGAGGGCAATGGTAGAGATTTAATTGGCACTAAAAGGGTAGCTTATGTCAGCTTCAGGACAATCAACGTCCCCGTCAAGCACGACGTTTGGATTGTGTTTCCGCAATGTAACTATTGCAAAGGGAGTAGCTGACATGGAACTGATTTTAGACGCACAGGAGGCCTCCTACCCGATTTCTTTTGCTTAATTTAGAATTGTTTCACTGTGGAGCTTGACTTCAGCCTAATGTACACTTCATTTGATAATCATTGCAAGTACTTCCTGACGCTCTTTGACTGTGCTAACGTGCGGATGAAGTGACCTCAGGGAAGTGCAACAATTGAATACAAAATGCTTCTGCACAGCTGCGTAACACGTGTACGCATTCTCTCTCCTTGTGTCCTTTTAGTTCGTCCATCTGTCTGCCATTGGTCTCCATCGCTTCCACATGTTACAATGATGTGTTGCTGGGTCATGGTTAAGAAAGCGTCCTGCTCATAGCTGATTGTTCGATGCACAACAACAGTATTTTTCAACAGCTCAGACTAAATCTAGTCCACGTAGACTGCTTCGAAGCACAGTCTACGCATCCATCACCATAAACTAAGCATGGAATCTGGGCGTCACACATGCGTGACGCAGGTGAAACACATCTTGAGAAGTGCTTTCTTTCCTCTGTGTTGGACCAACGCCCCGTGTGCACACTCAGCCATTCATCACAGCTCGAGAGATCGTCAATGTCTTTGTTGATACTGCGAGCGCTGTCACATCGCCGTGTAGTGGTTTAACTGGGTCATAAATCATTCGCCTCACCACCACATTCGACACCCACCACTTCTAACCGAAACTTTGCAAGCGAAACTAGCCTAATGTCCAACGAACACTCTAGAATGGTCCACTAACACCCAAATGGAAGAGACGTACTATTCAAGGGAACGAGTACTACTTTCTGGGGGATCATGGGTGGCTTCCGCGTGGACCGATGACTAGTGGTGGTGGAAGCTGTTGGAGGCTTTAGGGAACAATGCGAAACCTAGACAAGAATTAGGAACGAGACTTACACAGGGAGGTCCTCAAACACGACCGACTAACATAGGATGGAAAAGGCAGTTGAGAATGCCTCGACAGACCTCTGCATTACCACCATGCCACAGGCTCCATCGATCTACCCTGTCGATGATGGAGGCGGGTCATTCAAAAGCGCCAATCTAACAGTGTCACGTTACCTCCCCTCCCACCGGCCCTTCCATGCCATCTGCTGTGCCAGCGCTGACACTGGCCATTCTCGTATGCCTACAGACCATAGCAGCACCGCCCCAGGACGCCAGCAATTCAGACAGCGAAGAGGTGATCGTGGAGTACTACAACGACACCCTCGGCAGCATCATGGACGGTGGAGGGCTGCGGATCGAGATGGCCTCGTGTGAGTGACAGATCCTCTCTCTCTCTCTCTCTTTCTCTTTCTCAATCTATCTATCTCCCACTCTCCACCTCCCCTCCACTCATCTTTCCACTTTTTAACTCAATACTCCTTTTCTTCCCTTTAGCTGCGCCCCAGCACCTCCTCACCCGCTGCTGCATCGCCTTCGTGATTCTCTCCCTCCACACTGTTTGATTTTTTGGAGTCCCTGCTCTCAACTCAGCCGCTCCCCTTAACCAATGAAAGCCTCTCCTCCCCCCTATCCCCTCGTGTCTTTCGCGTTTCCCTTCCCTCCTCCTCATTAATCACTTCGACCTCGCTTTATATGCTAGCAGCTCACGCCACAGGCGTCTCTCCTCTCTCCCTTTTCTCGTGCGGGACAAAGCGGACTTCGTGGTGGCCAGTAGTTGGGCTTTGCCGATCCACTGGTTCCATTGGCTGTAGCGCACTGCGTCGCGATGACTCAGCCACCGAGCCACGGCTGCAGCTGTCCACCATCTGGGCCACTTGCCGACCTAGCGGATAACCGGTCGATAAATCTATGTGCGCTCTCGCAGGCTTACTTGCATTATGCGCCAATTGCCTGCCCTCACCAAGAAAATCAATAAATCAATGCGCGCACGTGCGAGTTTGCTTGCATTCTGCTCCCACTTCCATCCTCTCACCAAGAAAATCGATCAACCTTAGTCCTCTGAAGGCACTGTAAAACGGTGGAAGCCTGTGAATGACATTGCTATGGCAAGTAGAGGCATAAAATCGCGTAGTGCAGAGGTTGTGGCCGAGGGACAATGGCTCACGCGAGCTTTATAGTTAGGTACAGGTGGTGGAAGGAGCCTATCAGGAAAAGTGTGTGCCTAGGAAGACGCCAAACCATGCACCAGCCTCACTAGGAAGCTAGGCCTGGTCTTACAAGGCGGTGGAACAACTGACAATGCTTCCTGCTCGAAGCTGCCCCATCCAACCTTCCGCTTCCACGATGCTAAGAGTTGCAGACTCAGTAGAGCAGACCACCTCCCGACAGGGTGTGAGTATCCAGAAATGCCTGGGTTGACGAACAAACCTCCCGCAGGGATATAAAGCCACCAATCTGTGTGTGTCCCAGCCAATGTTGGCCCTCCATATCGCAGACTCTCCTTTCGGTACTGGAAGGTCTGTTCCGAAGCCCAACGTCACCACGGTGGACATAAATCTTGCAAGGCAAAAGCTAGGAAGTGAGGCGATCAGTGGCACAGGCGAGCCGATCCCTCACCTCCTCGTACAATCCAACGATCTCTGACTTCTTTCCCCGAGCAGGTCCCATCGCTCCAGTGCCATAGCCACCCTCACGAGACCCTGTTGCATCGAACCAGTTCCGTGAAAGCCTCTTTCCGCTCCTGCACTCGTTGCCCCTTTGACTCACCTCCTTCGCGTTCTGAAGTCCAAGAATTGCCCTGCGCTCCTCGTCTGGTGGATCGGAACCGCACACAACGATCCACCCCAAGGCAAGACAACTGCGGTGCGGACTGAGTCGAAGCGAAGCCACGACACCAAGTTGCCATGGCCACCTACATCCTTGCCACAAAGCACGCCTCCACCACGCCCCACGCCCATGGCCAAACAAACACCAGTGTGTGCTCGCCTGCAATGTTGCCTTTCTTTCGCCTTGATTTGCAAGTCCACTGACGAGATTTATCACCAAAGCCGTGGAGCGGTACCACTTATTCAGACAGCTCCCCTCCACCTCCGTCCGTGTTCACGCATCCACCAGTTCTGCATGGCGTTGTGCAATGCGAGATCATTTGTATTCGGCTCCAAGCCAGACAACGTTACCGTTCATCGGTACATCCAGTGACACCCTCATCGAGGACATTTCAATGCTGACTTTGCAAGAGGACAAGGTACTCATCCTAAAGCCTTGAACCCTACAGAGATAGTAATAGGACCATAAGGACAGATGAACTTTTGGTTATGACAGGTTGTCAGGACCTTTGAGGCACCAACCCGAAGCCCCTACACTGCAGCAGGACCTAAAGCATCAACAAATGAGCCTCTCGATTCACTCGTCGTTCCAAAGCGACAATTCAAACCACAGCAAGGCCGGCAACCAACTCGAGGAAGGGCCAGCACCAAACACCAAAACAAGCGGACCCCCCCCCACCACTGCTTCACGTAACCTCACTCCTCCCTCGCCCCACCACCCCCAAACCGCCCCCCACTCTGCAACCTCCAACAACAAACACAAAAAGTACACACTCAACACAAGGCGTCAACTCATTTTAACCACATTTATGAGTAGAACGATTAAGGCTATAAAGCGAGACAGCGGTAAAAAGCCAAAGCACCAACACCCAAACAAGGACAAACACCTAGCAGTCACCGCGCCACTTTGCAGATACTCCATTGCATGGACACGTCTTGAACTCCTTCGAAGACATGTAGCCACTTAATTGTGGCAAGTTCTACAAAGATAAAAATGACAACTCAGAGCTCATGGCATTCAAGGCCTCCGATCACAAACATCTCAGGTGGCCACCAACACCCCATCCACTTACCTCGAAACGCTCCAGGTAGGCCTGCAGTTTGGGGTACTTCTTCAGACACGTTGGCTCAAACTTCGTCAGCTGGTTCAACAGCTCGCACAGTGCAAAGTCGGGATAGTTGATCTACACACAAAACAGACTACGTTTCTACGTCTTCGCCAAGTACACAACACCGCTAACCATGCAAGGAATAACAATCGTTCTACACCTGTAGAGTCAACCACTCCACTCACCTTATCGCCAGTAAGCCACTCCTTGTCGCCCAAATAGGTTTCAAAGTTCGGCAGTTTCTGCGCCAATGTCTCGAAGAAACCTGGCTTCAACTTCTCCTGCATTCACAACCGTCAAAATTAAACAAGACCATTGCTCAGAACAACTCTACATTGCGACTCCTCAACAAGGAATTCACAAAAAAACCAACGTACGAAGTCGGAACTGTAGCAAGTCTTTGTAAAGGCCTGGCGCAGATCCAAAATCTCGCACTGAAGCATGTGTAGCACCGCACGTCGCTTCTTGCAATCCGGAACTGCAACACAAACACAGCGCACAACAAATGCCGACAACGCAACCAAGTCAGAAGATCTGACATAACCAAAAGCACTGATCTAAACAAACTCACTCATGCCGTGTCTGTCAGCAATGTACTCCAAAATAGCACCCGACTGCGTCATCTTGAAATCGCCGTCCATGTAGTAAGGCAACTATACGAAATGTTAATCGTAGATGGAACAGGAAGGGATAACCTACGTTGGGAAAGTCGAGACCCAGCGAAAACTTCTCCGACAGCCATTCACTACGGTCAAAGTTTGGAGCTGTGAAGGCAGATGAAACATAAATTACTCCCACTTACCTGGACCAACATGGTACCGCTTGTCATGGTACTCCACTCCCAAGTACTTCAACAAAAGACGACTCTGTTCCGCGAGCTGAAGTAAAAACAAGGCATGCGTCACTCCCAAGAAACCGTAAACAGCACCCCATCCGACGTAAATAACAACCAGCAGATAGCGTGTTGGAACTTTGCGGTCACAGCACAAATAGCACTGCCCTATAGTCTGCCACAAACCAACACTTCCACAATGAGCCCACTTTCTGCTAAACTAAGTTTCAAAGCACCTGCCGCAGGAAAGTGCTGCACTCACCCCTCGGATGTCCCAGTAAGCCAGAGTAGGAGCCATCGCCAAATCAGCAACTGCACCAGCCAACGAAACAGCCAGTCAGAATGGTCCTTTTATCGTGCTCCTCCGAATGACCTTCAATCATAAAATTTAGCGGCGACAAAAAAAATAAAACTCTTCAAAACATCTCAATAGCACAGTCCAAATTCTAAACATAGGCGTGGTAATAAAATATTGACGTGAATGCTTAACAGCGCTCGTGGAATTAGCGAGTTGGAAGTAATTGTACTATCGAAAGTGTTGCTAAATTACGTTTTTTACATTTTGAAATGCATTTGCGCAATATCTGGCTTCGTCTTTCACTAAAAAACAACTCGCAGCACTAACAGCAATGCTGTTGTGGAATTGTAGCTAAAAATTTGTCACTCTTCGTTTCATAAAAATTTATTGTTTTAGGGCAGGTAAAGAAGTCAACATATCTAAGTGATTTTATTAAAGTACTTTTTAAGACAGTTTTGCCATGAGCAGACAATTAGAATGCTCTGCATTTATTTTCTACTGCCTATTAATGCGAAGATTGATTTGATTTTTTAACAATACTGCTTCGCATTAAGATGCTGGCCGTTGTTGAGCAGTCTGCGAGTTCTATCCTAAATAGGCAGCATTTTCTGTAGCGTCCCGAGGCTCCCGTTAAGGTAAAAGAAGGCGCAGTACTAGGGCAGAATATATATATTCCGGGAGCAGAGGGCTTTGGGGCTGTTGGCACGGCCCGGAGGCCGACCAACCGGCTAGAACAAGATGGCCACCCAAGTGACCTAAACCGGTAATCCGAACAAACAAAGTATAACACAGCCACTCTCTTCTTTCGAGCGTCGTCCCCGACGCTCCCCTTCGTCCGCCTCCCGTGTCAGCCATCACAACGTAATCAGTGCTGCGAGAAGCACCCACGAGCTAACCGTCCCAGATTCGAACGCATGTGTTCCTGTAGTGTCATCCATTCCGCGTAGCACTCAGTGCAGCAAGTGCGCGCTTCTTGACCTTCCTCTCCCACGACAATGTGGTCCCATGAAAGATGGAGGTATGAAGAACGACGAGTCGCCCAAGGAAAAAAAGAGAGAGCTTACAGAAGATGCTTGACCACAACGTCACAGGTCCCTCTTGGCAGTTCCTCTGGGCTTTGAGTCCACGGCTAGTGTCGCTTCAGTTGTTAATAGCTTCCCCGTCGAACACGAGGGCGAGGGAGATGTCGAAGTTGGACGTAGATCTCGACCCTTCTGTTACGAGACCCCAAAGGTTCTCCCCTCCGTAGCACATGTACTTCTTTCACAACGCCGACGTTTGCCAGAAGCGGCATGGAGCAGGATAAAATCCATCAAAGTGGGGTCCGCTTTCCGCTGCCACCAATGTAGCGTCCCGAGACTCTCCTTAAGGTAAAAGAAGGCGCAGTACTAGGGCAGAATACATGTATTCCGGAAACAGAGGAATTGGGGCAATTGGCACGGCCCGGAGGCCGACGAACCAGCTAGTACAATATGGCCACCCAAGTGTTCGAAACTGGCAGTTCAAACAAACAATGTATTACAAATACATTCAGCTTTGTTAAGGCAACCTCAATGTGACCAACTTCACCTCAATTTCGCTTGGTGATGCAGATTTGCCGAGCTTCATCTTCATTACGCGAACCATCTGTGCTACTGCTTGCAAGGCCTTGGGATTCAGGCCAGTAACGTGGTCCTCCTGCTTTACACCCGCGAACAGCTCTTACGACATGCAACTTGCGCTCTTGTACTTGGCTGTGATCAATGCAACCGTCGATGATTGGAGGCACTTGGATGACACGAATGTCTCATGCTGCGTAGAGCGGTGTCAGCAGCTACCTCACCGTGCACTTCCTGTGTCCACTGATCCCATATTTGAAGATCTTTCTCTCTCCGAGTCTTTGATATTACGTGCCTTGCAAGTTGAGCGTGCGGACTAGGAGGACGAGGAATCAACCCCAATGCTGTGACCTTGAGAGCCAAGAACGAACATACGTAGGCAACCAGATTAACCATAATTTACCTTCTCTTCTGCATGGGTTGATGCAGAGACAGGAGAACAAAGCGGGCCACTCACTTAGGTAACTGTTTGGAGTCTAAGCATTTGTAAGTGTCAAATTCTCACCCACTGCTATTTGGTAACCACTGGGATGGCCGCGCCGACATCTTCCAGGGACAGAGGAAGCATGACTAACTCCTCTCCTATCAACCCAGACTGTTTACCTTCTCCAAATGGTATCGGCTTCTCCAGCATAACACTACATTATGATTAATGCCATCACATTTGACCTTCAGGTGGGATTTCATTTGGAGGGAATGAATAATACACCGCTTGACCGAGTAGACGACCTGGAAGGGAAAGAGGCACTTCTGGTCAGAAAGATTTGTAACAAGCATGTTGACTGCGACATGTTGTTCCGATCCAGACATTGGGATTCATTATTTCTGGATGGGGAGTTGCCATCGGAGCTCTTCCACCTCAGCGGAGTGCTGCTTCTACATGGAGGCTGTCGACATGCTACATTCCACTTCGTAGTCCACTTCTGCTTTCCAGTCGGGGCGAGAGACTGTCCTGATGCCCACCTCACATCAGGTGGGGGCGCCAGATGGCAGTTCCTTTGTCTTGTGCTAAAGGATGGTGAAGACTCAGCTCCCCTGTCTGGAAGCAGTGACCTCCTCATTCAAGCCAACTGCTGACATTTATGCAGCTCCACGTCTTCTATGGAAGCTGCAACCTCTGCCACAATGCTGGCGTAGTGGATCCAGTTACTCTGGATGTCACCTTAGTTATCTCACCCCGACACCGATGCAAATGCTGCAAGTGGTGATAGCAAACGACTTTCCACAGAGGAAGGATGAACACCCTGAACGTGGGGATGTAAATCTCGCACCTGACCGGGAGATGGACGATATAGCCCATCTCGCGGACCCGTTGAGGGGAGGGCGGGAGGAAGGGAGGGAGGGGGAGGAGGGGTTGAAGGAGGGGAAGCAAAACCAGACAAAACAACACTTGACGCACACACGCTCATTCACATGCCCGTGTTGTGAGTGAATCACTCCTCTCCATTACGTGATTTATGCACTGTAGAGGTGTAGAGGGATTATCTTCCCGTAGCACCTGCCCAATTGGAGAAGAGTGGTAGTGGAGGGTGCTCATCTTGTTGCTTGACCCTACATCGACCTCCTTTGTGCATGCCAACTGCATGGACAGCAAGCATGCTGTTTTATGATTGTCTCAACGACCTCTCTGAATCCCCCACTACACTGTTGGTTTGCACGGCGCTCCAGGTACTGCTATTCCATGTATAGGTACAGATCTTCATGAGGATTCAAACTTCTCTCCTTATAGCATTCTGCTTTTTGCGTGTAAACTGGCAGGGCGGTCAAGATAGGAAATATTTTACAGAAGTCGTGTTGCGAAATGCTCTCGCGGACGTCAAAAGTTCCCAATGGTGTTTAGACTGAACCCTCAAGTGCCTTCTTTTGAACTCAAAATAGCATATGAACAGCGAAGATACTTACAGCTCCACCTTCTTTATTCTGCTTAGTTGGTTGACCTTTGACCTCCTTCCGTTGGCCTACTCTTGCTTTCAGCAATGTCTCAGGGCGCTGTGCATTCAGTGGACTCTACCGCTTTCAATTCCTCATCTCCAGTCCTCTGTGCGAGTCACGTCCGATTTCATGCAGAGCCTCGTCTCCACTCGGTGTTGTTTGTCACCCACGGGTTTGGGTGTTCTTTTTTTGACTGGAGGGAGATGAGACGGGGACAAGGGGGGGGGAGGAGGGCGGGTAAGCGCTATTGATGCCATCTTCTGCAACCCACATTTTGCCTTCTAATAGCCTACGCGAAGACATGGTCGCCTTTTTTTGTTCCTTCTGGCATTCCATCGTAGCTTTGTGAATCAAATGTTTAACTGCTAAACGCTTCTGCATTTGCAATGTTTCGTGCTACTAAATCTTCATTCTTTTTGTGTGTTTTAATGCCTTTCGCTGAGCCTCATGCTTGCTCTGTTTCACTTCACTACTCTAAAAATCAAAGCGGAGACACAAGAAATTCTCAACCAGCTTGCTTTCTTTGCTTCAAAAATAAAGCGGAGGATTATAAGGTCTCCCTCTTATGATCAAGTAGGTTTTACTCCTACCAGGGATGCGGATGCGTTTCCTATTTTAAAATTAGGGAAAAGTAACCAATTAGGTCTTTTATGTCTATCTGACCTTTGTTTCTCCACTCCTACTCACCCATCACAATTTCTAATCGCATAGCTTTATGACCTCCTTACCTGTCTCTGCTGCTATGGCACTATAAAATCTAGTAAAAGCGACCTCATCTACCGATCAGAACAACAGTCCGACAGATCTGCAAACACTTTTAATCAAGAGAAGAGGGCTGCGAGCTGTACAACCCTACCAGCCGAAAAACTCTCCGGACAAACCAAGTCTATGTTGCTCAGAGAGCTGTCAGCAACGCATGCTCCATGGGGTGGGTGACAGTGACATAAGTAAAGCTGCATTCTGACCTTTACAATGTCACACCATCCTTCCAATTGTAGTGCTACTTAATTGCAAAATAAGTAGCACCTTTACATTCATCACAAGGCATTTATTGACTTTTCTGGATATTCTTTCCCCACTCGGCCAGGTTTAGCATCACTTGCCACACTCTTCGCAAAAATTCTTAAAGTTCATTGTTTTTTTTTACTGAAATGACTGAATAATGGACCCTCGTGTCTGTCATTTCACATTGGACGAGGGCTGATACACCTGGCATGCAACAAAATTTTTCCTGTATCGTCTGCAAGTGAAATGCATTCCTCAGTCAAATTCATTAAACTAATAAAAGTGATGCCTGGACTGATTGACCTTTTAGCTACTTCTTGAATGCAGTAGAGAGCGCCAAGTTGGCCATCATCGCTGCTAATCAGCATCTACTTCAAATTTGGCCCAAGTTTGCATTTTTAAATGTTTGTACGACTACTGGAATGCCTGCAACCACAAAAGAAAACTTTTCCGTCCCACTTATTGGACGTTTCAAATAATGGCTCCCCTCTGGGCATTCTGGTGTTGCATGACCTCTCTCCCCCTCTCCTGATTGGTTCATATTGGGTCAAGGTTAATCACTTACTGCTCACTCGCAGCTTCTCCAGCGGGTTCGCACTAACTTTATCCCCTCTGAATCTGTACCAGGGACATCTGGTCGATCCCAGATCCCTTTCCATCGCCTGGCATGATGAGAGTCCGAGAGAAAATCCAGGCCACCCTCGTATAGGGGCATATAAAAAAGCCTCCGTTGTAAATATTAGCGAAACAGCATATGTCAGGAATTTGCAATAAATATTTAGGGCCTTTTTTGACAAAAACACGTACCAATGTAAGCGTCAACGAAGGGGATGGATGGTTTACTGCAGACGGCCTTGATAAAGTGTGATCCGCATGATTAAATAGCGCTGCCTCCCTCCTCAAACTTGATTTGTCCACTTTTGATGGTTTGTCTTGGTAATCGCCATTTCTCAGCCCCGCAAGTGTAATGAGTCGTCTGGAAAAGGTACTAAGGTGATAAAGATACCCAAAAGAGCTTTTTGAATTCGACTTTTCACCAAGGTGGTGTTCCCTATGCTACTGATAAAGTAATCAGTAGCATGGAGATCGCTTACCGACACAAATGGGGCATCCACTGAAACACCGAGATAGAAAGGCTGATAGCTCACCTTTAAGTGAACCGTACTACACCCTTACAACTTCAAAATTGTTTTTTTGCTCGCCTTTTTTTTGTAAACCCTAAGATGTGCAGACATCCAGACCCTTTTTAGACCAAAATACAGGGGAGAGGCATTGCAAAACCCACTTGTCGCCGTTTAAATAACCCACCTGCTTCCCACAACTCTATCTAAATCTCTTTCCCTAATCAGATATTTTCCCCTCCAAGCATTCCCCCTTCTACCGAAAGATCTCGGTGGCATTCAAAATGCAGTTGCTCCGACTAGACTGACCTAGTTGTGGGCATCCATTCTCCTGTTAGTGAACCAGCACCACCACCACGATGAACGGTGGCCTTTACCGCGTTTAGTGGCTCCACCTGTGATGGTTAAGGGAGTTTCAACACTTCCTCCTTGACCTTTGCAGCCTTTAATTCGTCCACGGCCAGTCAATTTGTTCCTTCCTCATACATTCACCAGCGTTTGGGAACCTGGTTCAGTGCATGCTGTTATGTGCAAGGAGTTGCATATTCTGGTCATGAGGGAAGAATCCAACTTCCGAACGTGTGCTTTCGATTTCTCCACCCAACTCGGACGTCACATATATGTGACGCATTTTGCTAACATGGAATAATTCCCACTAGAAGAGGAAAAAGCGATAAATTCATAGATGGTAAAATGGATTTCGGAAGAATTTGGAGTGAGATGACCGAGTTTGTCTCTCGTCATATGGCTGGAGTGGTACAATATATTCATCCATTAATTGTGGGGTGAAAAAAAAAAAAACTAGAGGGAGCTCTTTGTTTTGTTTATGTCTACGGAATTAATTATGGCTTTGTGCTGATGAATCACGTCAACCACCGATGTGGCGTCGCCACTAGTGTTTAAGTTTCCGATGCGACTCTAGACGCTCGCGAAACCGATCCCCAAGCTGCCCCATCCGACTTGCCAGCCGGGCGAGGCACCTCGGATTTCCACACCACCTTCACTTGTGATCAGTGTTTTATTCGTAAAAAAACACAATCAGATGCACCCAGGTCGTAGGTGCCGCTAGTCTCCAACCTGCGTCCAGCCATTCGCTAGCTCTGAGATGGCCGAAAGGTCCACCTAGGGGCGTGGCCTCCAATGTTACGGACCGATCGGTTGACGAAGGCGTGTCTCAACCGTCAAGCACATTTCTGCAACCCAATTCAAAAATACTTTGTGCTTTTAAATCAAAAATTAATGCTTGACCCTTGTAATCGGCTTTGCGTTTTAAATAAACAAGAAGCCAGTCATCCATCTAGCCCGAATCTCTGGGAGATCGTGATTGACTGAAGGTCTGTGTAAGTTCTGTGCACACCTTGAATTTCCTAATGTCTTCAGGTAAAAGTAATCACCTTATCTTTTTGGTAATTGTTTTTGGCCACCCTTAACTCGAATGCGTCAGTCTGGAGTAGATTGTGGAGTAAAATGGGGGGGATTTCGGGCGTCACACATATGTGACGCAAGTGATTGTTGCTTTTCCCTTCGCAAACACATAATATTAACTTGATTACCACCTTTTTTGGCTTAATGACAAATTATCTTAATTTTGGAATCAAACCATATGCATGGCAAATTTTTCTCGTCGCTAGTCTTAGCCCATCTTCAGAAGACCAAAAGTACAATTCTCGGGATAGAGGTAGGAGTGACACCGCTGTCTTCCAGGTCCTGCTTTGTATCCACGCTGTAGCCGTAGCTGGGTCACCACCATGGGATAGCAAAAACATCAGGAGGGTAATTGGAAATAGAAAGGTGATGCCTTGCATGTGCCATCCCTGGAGGAATGAATCAGAGTCAAATGGTCGGATCTTTTTTATTCTAGCGCCGCCTCATTCTAAAATGGTCTTTAATCTATTTAGTCTTGCCTAAATAATAAGAAATTAATATGCCAGCTACAATGCAGCATGCTTACTGCTAGTGTCACACATGCACTATACTATGATTTAGCCTGAGCCAGCGCGTCACATATATGTGACGCGGACACTTGGGTTATTCTACATCGAAGGGCTGAGCATAAGACAACTGAACATATGGTTGTAAAAAAGAGAGCAGTGTGGTACAACTCTAAACAAAACTACTCTTTTGCGGACTATGATGCCCGATTCTTCCCCACTACGACAAGCTCTTGAAGCAGGCACTCCTCTTGTCGGTGTATTTTTGGTTCTAGCTCCTTCTTACTCTTTTTTGATGTTTGATGAGTCACTGAGCTTTTGGCGCCTTGTACTGAGTAACTCTTCTGCTTCTCTGGTTAAAATGGCACTACTTTGTCATTAATTTATTAGCTATTCAGGAGCATAGTCTCCTTCTCCCTGGCCTCTTCTTCGTTGTGGGGATTTCGAGGGCATGTTGCTGTATAAAATGTTTAGAGGATGTAGCAGTCGCCTCCAAATAAATTATTAATAGAATTTCCCATGTCTACCGAATTTCTGGCTCGCCTGCTCGGTACGCAGAATTGCAATGTCATGGCTCTACACACAGGTGTGCGAAAGGTAAACCTGGCCTCTTGGAAAATTAAACTTTTTTTTAGGAAATAAACAAATGGCTTTGGGAAAGAAGAGAATTGAATCAGCAGTGCGATGTCTACTTTTTTATGTTTTTTCCAATCAGTGAATGGATGCGAAAACAAATTCAGGACTTGGATACACAATGGCCACCTTGTCCTCCGCCCTTTCCATCCTCGTCTTGGCAGCAGAACGGCCTACTTCCATTTTTTGATAAAATCTTGCCTATTTCTTTTCACTCAAGTTACGAAACAATCGAAATAAGCTTTTTCTTTTTATTAAATCATCCTTTATCTATTCAACCAATCACCGCTAGGGCAGTACCAAGAACCCATGAACTTCAACATATCTGTAGTACTTGGATGCGTCTTAGATCACAACCTTTTTGTGTTTTTAAGCAAACAAAAGTATCGCATGCTAGAAATCCATGTCAAGTCAGGCTAAGTAAAAAAAAATAAACTTTTTATATGACGGCGATAAACAAACAGTCCATTGGCTAACACCCCAGAGCCGGCTGCTGATTGGTTGGTTAGTTGGACCAATCAGCTAGAGGGGTTATCCATTGTCGTACAAAATCCCCTTCTAGTCGTGGTAACTATTCTCTCCATCAAATTTGGCCAAGAACACACGTGAGTTGACACAACATTGTTCCTTGCTTTTCATATGATGTGTTCTATGCAAATTGGAGAGGCGGTCTTGTGACTAGGTCTAACCCATCCTTGTTGGGGGTGGAGCGAACCCTTCAGCTTTTTTCATCCTTATTCTTCGAAGAGAGCTAATTTACCTGCCTTTACTTTAAATGCAAAACTAAGCAATTTGAGATGGAAAGGGCTTTATTCATAGAAGCTGGTTGTAGCAGCCTTGCCCTTCGCCATTTATCACGTTCTTGAATTAGCGGTGATGTGAAGGTGTGAATATTTTCATTTATAATTTACCTAATTACTGCAAACATGGCTCCTAGATATCTCCCGAATCTACTTTTTCTGGTCATCGCTTTTTCCTCTACTATGAAAGATGCTTTCCTCATCCTCAGATTATGTAAATTGAAGGACCAAATTTCACCGCTGATGCCGTAGATTGTTGCACATACTTGAATTCCACGCATGGAGACGCATATCGCTTGCAATCCACAAAAGCATCGTTATTCAAGACTGTGAACATAGATGATTTTAAAGTGTCTAGTGAAAGTGAACTCGTCCTATCGCCCTGTAACTTAACAATGGACGGAGGCGATAGCTACAAGCGTGGACTGCAACAGGCCTCTCCATTTTATTTCCCCCCTACTAATTAAATCTTTCCATTTGTTATTATCAAGCCAAGCAAATGGTTGTTTATGTGCAGGGATTTAGCCCTAGTGATAAACTGTTGACAAACTCTCTCCTTGTGGTGCCTATACGAGCCCTGACCAAGGCGACACACAAGGTCGGGGGGGGGGAAAGGGGGGGTGAGAGAAATGCGGGACTCTGGCAACCTTCAAGCATTATAAAGGTGTCTCGTGACTTGAAGGTGAGCATATCCATCTTTGAGGAAGGTTTTTTTTTTCACACTTTGGTATTGTCAACACTAAAGAACTTGCGTCCAACTGTCCCGATCACTGGTTCACTCCGGGAAAACGGTTCTCTCAGCACATCGAGGAATAAGGTGTTGCCTCTAGCAGTGGTGAAAAAAAAGTCATTCAAGGTTATTCGTACCATTGGCGTGTAACTTCTGCACCCATACTGTGTACGGACAAGTTGACAACGAACTAAGCACCTAAAATTGTGGAGAGGACGTCGGACAGATCGACGGGGTGGAGGGAAGGGGAGGGAACAATCCATGTCTGGCCTTTAGTCCAAGTGCATAATTTTACATTTTTTTTGTTGCTTGAGGAACCAAATCTTTCCCCAAGCTAGCGTACACATTAAGAAGCACCTCCTCCTGCTGATAGCTGTTGCTGCTATCATCCTGCTCCATTCTAAATGGAATTGTTTGAGTGGAAACAACTTTCTACTCTCTTCAAGACCTAGCGAGACCACTTAATCACTTCTTCCTCCTTTTTCTCATAATTAACTAGGAGGGTAGGATATGCTTGTTGAATCTAATAGACTCCCTCATCTAAGAATGTCAAGTAGGTTGCATAAAGATTGACGCTGGAAGTAATTGCCTCCACGGGATCCCCTTCACAAGGGCTCAAAGCTAGCCCACGGCCTCGAAATCGTGACTCACAAAGGACGTGGAATGAGTCATGACACACTCATTCACTCCTTTCCTAGGCCTCGAAGTTAGTCAAGCCCCTGCGATGCCACTAAGGAGCCTGCCTGCGGTCCTATTCCTCGCAGTCACCGTCATGTCCGCGCCACAATATGGTGAGTGCGATTGTAGCCTCCTTTAACCGCTGGATCGTTTTCTTTTTCCCCCTTATTCACCAAGTTGGACTAGAGTGAGTCAAGTGAAGCACACAATGTGCTTACTTAAGCACTGGTAGTGCGGTCAGGGCACCGCAAATTGTCAGTTGTCCTACAATTTTAGTCCTATGCGAGTTAGGAGAGAGATTTATGTCTAACTTTGCGCGTAAGTGAACTTTGGGAGGTCTACAGTACGCTTCAAATAAAAATGAACAGCTATTCATCAATTATTTTGCAGCATTTACTAGAAAAAAGCATAATAAACACTGATTTTACCTTTGACATTAGCCAGTCGTTTCGGCCGGTTAAGTGTGGTGCCATTGAGATGCGATGAGAAAAGTGGATAATGGACATCTAAACGCACCAACTATCCGTTTGTATTACACCTATAGTGAATAATAATGTTTCAGAAACTTGTATTTTCTCCATAGATAGTCTTGTAAATATCACTTCACTCGCGTCACACATGTGTGACGCAGGATTTACGGGCCTAAGACGACAGCGACGCCAATTTGCGGACCATAAGTGCATTGACTAACCTTAAAGTAATAAATAGAATTAAAATAAATTGGTTTGCCTGTTATAGAGCTAAAGTAGTTGGACGAATTACCTCCTCTGTCGCCTTCCACCGAGGCGAAAGCGCGGCGACGTCGATCCGTCCGCTAAACGATAAATTTCGGACTAAAGCATATCTTGCCTTCCACTCGGTACGCTGATGTTTGTAAGGCTTAGCATAATAGTACAAAAAAAACTGACAGCAAGGAATGAACCGCGGGACATGATGCAATCCGAGGCACCGCAAGACATTTCCATCCCTAGGGGATTTACATTTTCGCGTTTTAATGGGTCCACGAACTCTAAATGCCTTGTCAATGCACTCGTAAAGGCGCCTGACGACTTCTCCAACGCGCACTTCAAGGTCCACTGCGTCAGCAACCGCACAAGCCAAGCAAGGCAAAGGTAGCTTCATAGTGCATGTTGGGGAATTTGTCCCGAAGCCTGTACAACCACCACCTCCAACGAGGGCATTAGGTTTGTTGCCTTTCATACCTCTGCAACTGGCACAGCTGTGTGTCGTCTAGATGTCTATTGGAGACAATATTGTGTGCACCACAAACTCCACCGCCGTGGCAGTCACGAGCTAATGAGAAAGGGAGGTGATTTCGAGGAGGGGGGAGGGGAATGCTTCCCATTGGCTGCCTTACTAATTAAAGTGCGACCTTGACCCTGCTTTTTAGAGTTTCCATACGTGAGTTTGTGCTGTGCATGTGTCAAGCGCATAATCCTCAGCCCTGAATCATCGCTACGCCTCATTGCCCTATGCCTCGCTATTGCACGCATGCGATTGCTTGATGCACGTCTTACTGTCATCTACTCGACAGCAAAATGCCACTATAAGAAAGTAGGGCCACAAAAGTACTAAAGTTTGATGTCAGTGGTTCAGTAATCCGGTTTGAAACTCCTACTACCTAGATTGGTTGGCACGAAAAGTCAACAGGACGGGAGGTGCCCTCTCTCATGTCCTGCCGCGGTGAGAGAGAGGCGAGGCATCCAGAGGTGTGCAGGATATATAGAGCCTCGCTTGTTGTTTTTGTCTTCTTATATTTAGAAGGAAAAGTAGCAACAACTACATCCCTCACAACAAATTAGGCACAATTGGTGAGGCATTTTCTTTCAAGGCAAAACAGCTGACAGTCAGCGTTGTATAGTTGCTCTTATCATTCCTACCTACGTGCAGTTTCAATAAGTCTACACTTTAGTGATTTCACAGTGGAGGCTGAGTGAGAAAATTTGATTAAGTTTCCACTGATCCACAGCTATACCAAGCTTTGCCTGCGAAACTAGCGAACATGTTGCTGCTGCTCCCGCTGGTAATGATAAGCGCAGAATTGACAGAATGATGGAATCTAAGGTGTTGCTTCAAATCGACTTGGGAAAGGTAACGCACACTTCAAAAAAAGCAATCTTTAAGCAAAAGAAACACTTTTCCTCACCAATAGGCCATAGGTTCGTATGCCGCCTACTAAGTAAATAAGCAGTAAAGACAAATTTCTGAGATGTGATTATTACAAAGGTATTTGCCGAATAAAGAAGCTGATCCTTGACAAGGATGTAATGTTTCGCGTTTGTGAAAGGGAAGCAGAGACTGCATCGTTATTCGACAAAATCTTAGTAAGTGCTCATCCCTGCTACTTACTAAGTTGGTGAGTAGTATGTCGTGGTTCCCCGTTCTGTTTGTCCACCTGTTCTGTAGGACCAGATGGTAGCCTAAATGATGAGCTTAGAAAAGCCAGCGTGCAAAGCATGCAGCTTCTTCCAAATTAGCGAGTGACATTAACAATTGGCGACTAAATTAGACTTGATTTCATAACCACCACCTTTTGTGGTAGTTTTGAACGCGGCATTAATTCCTTAAATAGACGCTTCTACAAATATTCAAGGCTTCTTGCTACACTTTGCCTATTATGGACTATACTGGTGCATGTCTTGGTTGAGGAGCTGAGAGAATGCGTTCACTCGATTGCTACTAATGTCGCTTTCGCCTTTTTGAGCCGATTCGCCGCTGTTCACAATGCTTGCTCGTCCTCAAATGCTTTTTTTCACTTAATTTTTGCACTCAGAAGACGACCCCGTTTCCTGAATTGACTTGCTTAAAATGCGACGACGCCAGTCACGGTTGCCAGTCGGAACACGTTGACACCGAGGTCTGCCAGAGGGGTACCACCTCGTGCATGGTGAGCGCTTATTTAACCTTACAAGATTTGACCGCTTTAAAGCAGGTCCAAAGTAAGCAGGCTTCATCGCCCAGCTTCCATGACTTGGTTATTGCGCAGTTGGCTTGAGTCTCCTTAGGCAGGAGTGGTTCACACTCATTCCTCCACACCCATGACTGATCAATGTGACAATAGCCAGTGCGAATTCTTGCCTCACTCACGGATCTTCCATTGAGTAGTTTCGTCACCGAGAAAAGTAAAGTATGGTTATAATAACTTTTTCCAAAGCCGTAGCATGGCATGCAGCTATAGAAGCCTGGCTCCCCTCCAGTGCGCAGAACGGCGGTGCGAGTGGTGCGGCCTGAAATCCCGCTTATTTAGTGATTTTGGTGAAAAAAGGAAAAAAATACTTGAGAAGAAAGTAAACATCTAGCTCCTTGTAATCGAACGCATAATATTTCTCCAGATTTGTTTATCTGCATTGATTGGACTGGTTATTGTTATGTCCTTTATCGGGATAGTTTTAAAGCTCGCGAAATTAGAAGAAAAGTTCCACTCACCTGTGAAACTAAAGTGGTTTGGCTTTATGTCCATTTTACTTGGAGGCACTACATAGTCACTCCAATTTGAAGTCCTTTGGTGCAGCTTTCCCACCTAGTGTTCGGATGTGACGGAGGACTCTCCGAGCGCTGAGCGATAACCCCAGAGGCAAAAAGGCCGAGGTCCGTTAAGGGATCAAAATGGTTGGAGCGGAGAGCCCAACCCTTTTCTTTATAGTATGTTTGACCGAGTATTTACGTCAGAGCAGTGTGTAAATAAAACCACCATGTAAACGAAAGTAAGGTCCTACTTAGACCCGTAGAATTCTAGTACTTCCCACTTTAATCTTCAAAACACAAGTTAATCGACTGCTCCGCTTTCCCTTTCTCCACTGCAACCATGAAGGCAGTAAAATGAGCAAATTTAATTGCAGAATAGCAATTTTAGGGGGTTCTGCTCAGTATAAACTAACTGTCCCTCTCAGACTCTATAACAGTTCAGCTGGTTATCTCTGTCTTTAAAGGCAGCCGTACCGCTTTGACACCTTTCGTCCTTCTTTCTTTGCCCTCACTTAAACATATTGAGTGTTGCAAAAGCCAGTTAGAGACTGAAAAGTGCTGCATGATAGGCATTACCATAGCCTGGTTTACACCATGTTGTGGCTCGGGTTACGAAGCCTGAGAAAGTCGGGTGGGGTGCCGTGGCAATGATAAGTCGTGTCGCCCAGTGTTTACAACCAGAACATCGAAAAAAATGATAAATTAGCAAAAATTTTTGTTTACTCAGTGAGTGTGTGCCTGTTGATCTGGTTATTGCCATTTACAGGGCTTAAAACGGTTGCGACTATGGTGGTCCTCCTCTCCTGCCTTCACTTTGAGCCACCTCAGTGTATGATGTGCTCCTCTAGAACGCTAAAAATAGACTTCTCTTAACAACTTTAGCATTATCAAGGTTGAGCAACTCCCAAAGTGACCAAGCGATGCCTTTAGGTCAAGGCACCTTAGAATTTCGGCACCAGGGGCTGCCAGCATCAAAGTCGAGTCGGATATGACGAAAGCGATTTGGTGTGACAAGAGTTATAGCCAAGGCATAAAGAGGACATTCCACACGATAGTGGCGCCACACTGAGGTGAGAGAATGTCTCATCTCGCCCCCGTGTGTGACAGTGACAACAAGCGGTTTGATTAGCAAACGATCACATCGGATAGGCAAGACATTAAAGAACGCTTCTCTACGACATTCTCGAGTTTCCATCCATGTGGAGGCAAAGAGGAAGAACAACAAAAGTCGCGATGCTCCTGCCACGAGGCCTGCCAAACAATCCTTAATTTCCGTCCTTTTGGTTTGTAAAGTCTAGCTCTCCTATCTTCATATTTCCTTTTTTGATCCCTGTCCAAAGGTGGAGCTGTTCTTCACACCAAATGCCACAAAGATGTTTAATTTCCGCGCCGGATGTTCAGCTCGCCATAGCTGTCCCGAGAACTACACCCAACTCATGTGCACTGACTTCATCAACGGTGTCAAGGTTTGTGCCTTCTATCTCCCACCAGGGCCTCTGAGCCCTGACATAACTAGAAGATCCTAAGAGCCTGCCTCCACTCTGATGGAGGCGCGACTGAATCGCTAAAGGCTCTTCAGCCTACTAATTGACAAGTATGTTTCTCCTGCCTTTAGACCTGTCGTCTCTGTTGCTTCGAAAATAACTGCATCGACCCAACGCCGGGTTCAAAGGTGCGTGTGTCAGTAATGAAGGATCTGTTGCTTAATTCCGGATTCCGTGATGAAAGCATTAATGCGCATCTGGCTCACGAGAACGAAATCGCTTTTAATCGGGGTATTACAACGACACCGGTGATAACAACAACAACAACAACAACGACGACGACGACGACAGCAACGACACCAGCACCTACAACAACGTCGACAGTAGACCTATGCACATCCACTCCAGTTAGTGTGTCATCAAAAGACATCTTATCAGAGGAAGAAATCGAAGAGGATCGCTACAACTTGACGACAGCTAAGGCGGAAGAAGAGGAGAAAGCAGTAGATTTGCCCGATCAAAGAGTGGTGCTGGCTGAGGTGGACGTTAATGAGGAAAGGGATGAGGGGGAGAGAGGTGAGTACCTAAACTCACCTGCCGATTACTCAGACGCAAGAGTGAAGACGACGGGAGGGAGACTAACAGACTCGCAAGAGATGCAAATGAATGACCAGACCTACAATGAGGAAGCAACTACTATGGTGGTTGCTGCTTATCTCTGGGACTCCTCGCGAGGCACCGTGGTACGAGGAGGGATGGGCATTGCATCCACTCTACTGATCACATTTGTGGCAGCGGTGGAGGCGGTGGAAGTAGCTGTGTGAACAATTAATCAATGTCTTTGCCTTCCTCTCATCCCTATCTCCCGCCTAACTGACTTGTCCATTGTATTTTACATCATAATGACCATCACCCAGCTACTCTGCTCTGTGTAGGGCTGTGCGGAGTTGAACCGGTCAAGTGAACAGAGAGTGACGATCTCCGCATGCGCCTCTACACAACCACTCACTACATTTGCCCTGGTTTTGTTTGCTCTAAAGAAATGGTGAGATAGGAACACTTAATCAATTGGACTCACTTCCCTTGTTAGGAAGATCCCTCATTCTCTTGCCCCGAATAAAGACTTCATTACTATTACGAATTTAATGGGCCGTAGTGTTTGTCACATAACTTGTGGATGGAAGAGTACAATTAATGTCAAATACTGAAGATGACGTCTAATGAAAGTAAGCAGTGGCATTAGTCTGATGCGGGTGCTACTGAATGGTTGGGTCTCGGTTTTTCGACTTATTCAGGTTGCATGCCCCGACTCATGGGGCGAATAGACAGGCAGGACGGCAAACCCAACCACCAGATTGCTTGCTGGATCAAATTTCTGTGTAATAAATAAAAGCAATGGATAATTGTCGCCATTAGCCAAATCCCTGACGTTAAAACCCAAAACACTGCGGGAAAAGGCAGACATTACGCCACAAAGCCAATCCATAAATCTATTTAGTTCTCAGAAATTCCTTTCATAAAGTCACCTCACGTATTTACGTACTCGCAGACATAAAACAACCATAAATTTTAATAGTACCTCAAAAAAAACAGTGATGGGTGGGATACAAGTTAAGTAAAACCTTATTTCTTTGGCACACTTTTGTCCAGTCGACTGCAAGCTATGTTACGGCTTAAATCGAATAAACTAGAACACAAAGAAAGTTCTCTCTCTTGATAGGATAGCATGGAAATACAGCTAAATCATACCAATTAATTCGATAAAAATAATGGCTCAAACCAAGGCGGTCCAATTTCATACAAGTACTAATTTTGTGTGGAAAAAATTGAACCATTAAAGTTACGTCCTTTTACATTAAAGCCAACACATGCTATTAATGGAATCAGATTTATTCTGAATTTGATAGCGAATTTCAAAAAATGGCGATGAAAGATAAAAGCTATACCTTTTAAGAATTGATAAGGATTTTAAAAAATTTAATTACAGTGATAATAACCTTTTTGGAAGAATTTGATCTTGAATCACACTCACAGATGTGTGTTATAATTGTCCAGCGGCAGTGAATTAGTGAACCTAAGTGTAGCCGGAACGATTTTCAAATACTTGTGCGATCATTAATTCCAAACGCGCAAGAGTCAAATTAATAAAAGCATTTTGGTCAGATCTAACACTCATACACTGAGATTTTTGTTTGACGTCCGAATTTATGGCCCATATGAGTCTGCATTTAAATATTCGGTACTAGGTGTGCGTACTAGTAATGACCTCTATTACCATGCTCTTCTATAAAGTCGAATATATATTGCCTGATAAATACTGTTTTAAGTTAGCGCAAAGATTTTTAATACGGTCAAAATAATGTTGCAAAAGGACAATATTGCACCCTCAACCTGGTCAATGAATTAAATTAGGCCTTTGGTTTAAAATAATCTGCTTCATGGATGTTCGTCGTTGCATTGCTTTCGTCGGAAAAATAACATCTTATAATGTTACATACCTACAATACATTGGGTCATGATTGAATGAGAAATAATTTAGTATACCACACGTCTAATGAACCCGATGTATCACCTACCACCATGAGCAATGGCCAAATCATTTCCAATTAAATGATGCAATCATCTTCTTAAGAGAAGAATGCACTTCATAATTGCAATTCCTTAAGTCACAAAAAGATTGCAATGGAGCCGAGAGAGCTCCCAACTCTGATGACCTCAGAATATTCAATGGAATCGAAGGATAAAGTAAGACCAGACATGAGATATTTAAAAGTAGACGGCTGACACTGATTATTTTAAGACAATTTAGAAAGTTACAGCTATTAAGAGGCTCTACAAGGCTTTTAGGCAGCTGCTTCAGGTGGTTTATACAAGGCACCCGTGGGCCATGCTTTAAATTTCTTACGACACCCAAATGAGTAGACTGGGAGGCCGTGGAAGAGATACTCCGACTCATGGAGTTATAGCGTGACAAAAGTCCGGATAAATTGATCTTGCTCGTTAAGGCATCGCTCTTTCATTTTTGAGTTGAGAGACCATCTAACATTTTCCCCTGCAGGCAGTACCTTTCACAAGGCGCATTACTCAACCTTTGACCAAATTGTTGCCTCTTCCGCCTTTAAAGGTCGCAACCTGCAGTTGTAAAACAAGTGCTTGGAGAATTCTGGACCATTAAACAAGTGGCAGTTGGCATTTAAAAGCACCTTTTGGCGCATTCGGGAGGAGGAAAATAGACTTTCTTTAATTGTCAAAATATTTACGACTGGGAGTGGTGTATTGGACAATTGGACATGCCGAGGAATGTCGCCGCTCAAAGGTCTCTTCATGGTGCATTGCTTGAAAAAGTTATTCTGCTCCTTTTTGCCATCGGCCATCCCAATGCTCTCGGTGCGGAGCCCCTGGCAAGGGACGAATGGAACATTTGAAATGCAATGTACTGTTGCGCCCAAAGGCTACACCGACTTTTAGGCGGCGATTGAGTCTCTGTAGCATTTTACTAACTAAACTTTATTATCAAAGGCACACATTCTGCCGAAGTGGAGCAGAAACTACCTAGTTGCTCGACATGAAGCTCCAGACTTATTTATAGCAATACAGATTTGTTGATCCTATCCTTTGGTGGAATTTGCCATCATCGAGTAGATATCCACCCACTCTACCTCTGCCGTAGCTCATTTTAGCTAGCCAGCCTTGTAGAAGCCTAAGAGTCTACACCAACTGGCATAAAGTAAGTGATTCTGTGGTCTTGTATGGCAATTGTTGTGCCGAATGGATAGTTTTGAAGTGCTCAATCATCCACATCGTCCTTCACCCAGTTCATCAGAGCAGACAAGGGAAGAAATCGAGTGACGAAATGCTGGCTCATTGCAAAGCCAATTTAAATGATACTTCGATTTGGTGCTCTTTTTGTGCATTATTCTCCTAACTTCATTTGTACAAGACTGCGGTGGGGAGGAGAAAACACTTCTGTTGCAAAACGCAGCACAACTCGTCGGTGGGAGCTCCTACTCACTCTTTGTCTCTCTCTCTCGCTCCGACAACACAATTTTCTCGGTGCTTGCGGAAGAATTCCAGTTAGTCTGCCAACAAATTAAAGGATTCTTTGCAATCTAAATGTTGCTGCATTTGTTATCAGGAAGTGCTCTCGTTCCCGACAGGAAAAGGTTCGTTGATAATCAAATTGGTTGCCATGGTGAATGGATTATTCAAAGTAAAGCTACTTTAATCCGACTGGAAAGCAATGATTGACTGGTTGCTCCCTCTTCTCCCCTCAGTTAACTATCAAACTCTTTCAGACTCTCTTTTCGTCTGCCAGTACGCTGGGACACTCACTTGGGACGCTGCTGAGGTGCCTGCCTCTGAACGTTTGGTAGGCGATTCAAGTGGCACAGGCCAACGACTGGTCTTCTGTAATGCTCTCTCTTAAAGCAAATTGCTCACCACTCCTGATTATATCTTGAGAATTCCCTGAACGCTGCAAGACCCAAAATGTTCCTTAAAGCAACTTTTTCAGGTCTTTGGCTGACTGTAAACCCGACAGGCTTTCACCACCCAATGCCAAAGTAATTTGGAGGCAGTTCTTTTTCTTTATCATGCAACATACAAAACAGAATTTTTAAAAGAAGGGTAGGTCAATTTAAGCGGTGGTTCCGCTAGACCTACTTCCTTCCCAAACAAACGAGAAGCCTTTTGGTGGAGGTCGGTTTGGCTAACCTCGTCTCAGACAATGTTTACGGCAGAAAATTCCTTACAAGCCTTTTGATTAATTCCTTCTCTCACCATCAGAGGATTTGTAGCCACTTTGGACGCCATTCATTAGAGGAATCAGAGTTGTCCCGATTCGCGTGTATACTACTAATAAATTGATGAGTAGCAGCAACAGAAGGGATCGAAACGGAAATTCATTCTCTGTGTTGAGAGTTACTTATCTAACCAACATTCAAAGTGACTTATCTTAAAGGTCCATTAAGGGTCCTAACAGTCTGCATTACATTCTGCATTTATCAACGCTATGAAGCAAATTTCCGGAGGACTGTCGGCCTTACCCGTCACGTTGGCTCGGCCCTTGGGTAAAGCCAAAGCAAAGGTGACGTAACTGTGTTCTAAAAATGCACCAAATTAACTTGATATTTGTATCTACTAGTAGATTTATCGCTGTCAGCAATGTTGGTGGAATTATTTCATTAATATACTTTTCCTCAATCGCTGCCTTCGACGGAACAGAAGGCAAGCAATCGGGAGATCAAAAGTTGACCACAGTGAAACCCTTCTCCCTGATAAATCCAGGAGTAAGGTTTTTACGGTTGGATCTAAATCACACCTAGTTTGGACAGCAAAAATGGACTGTGAGATCTTATTGGCCCACACCTACTCCTTCACCTTGGTCGGTCTTCCACTGGTTGCAGTGATGGACGACTTGGCAGAGCTCACGCTAAAGCAAGGCAAAAGCTCCTTTTCATTTATTACCAAGAAATTGTTTTAAGCTACCTCGATTGGCTTTCGGCACTTGGATTTTGCAATTCATGGGGCATAGATCAAAGCGGTAAATCTCCCAGTGTGACGACGGTAGCATTGTACGGTGTTCTGTATGTACAAGGACCTATGCCAACCAGGCAGAATAACTATTTTCTTGTTGTAAGATAGAAAATATTTTGTGTTTACGAATGAGTTCGTAATCATTTGCCGATCCAGTTTTTAATAAATCACGGTGGTAAATCCACCCTCCTCTCACACGACCACTGCATTTGCAGTTTAGTACTAGGCACTAGCAATAACGAGGTGATCAACCTAAACAGCCGCATTTTAAAGTGGAAAAAACAATTCAGTCGTCAAGATGGCGAGATTTCGCCTCTACTAAATTAAGACAATCACCAATCAGCAAGACTCGTCTAACAGCATAGTCCGCACTTTCCCGCCCAGTTTGACCCCTAACATTAAACACTAACAGAAAGAGCAGGTAAAAGTGTATTTTAACTCACGTTTTATAAATCTTTGCCTCCCATTACAAATATACAATCATCTCTTTCGGTAATTCGTCCACAAACGAACGCAGGACTGATGCAAATTCATAAATTCGGCTCTCCATTGTGTGCCTTCTTACACCCACATCTTGAACACTACTGCGATTTCGATAGTTTGCTTTTTCCTCGCATCCAATTACCCACTCCACCTCAGGTCGCATCAATCATCGTACGACAATTACCCACGAAACTATACGGAATACATCCTTATGTGTTAAAAACGTTACTAAAATTTATTGAGTAGCTGTGATATTATCTTTTTTGATGGCCGCACTCTTCACTGTGCTTTTAATACCCACCTGATCCATGCCGGTGGCAGAACTTGGAACAGCGGTACTATATTATGATGTTTTAATTGAAAAATATAAAAATCGGTTCTTTGGAAGTAAGTAGGGGAATTACATCCCATGTAAGCGGTTTGGTTTTGTTAAGGAGTAATTTGGCAGGAGGTTAAAATACATTGAAAGTTGTTTGCCATTCCAAGGTTTATGTACAGTTGTCGAGAAATAAGGCCATAATGCAGTTCTAATGAGCTTTACTTGACGAAGGGAGGTAATTAGTCAGTGTCTATAAGGAGTAAGGAGCTGTAAACATGTGGGTCAGAAATTAGTTCCTGCGGGCCGAGGATTAGGGACACTGAGCCCCTCCGTTAAGATTTATTTTACTAACCTGAGTATTTCTCTCCTCTCCTACTACAAAAGTTATAACAGTTGACCTCCCGATTCCTCCTATTAATAAGCGTGTAGGCCCAATCTGGATAGGTAGTGGGTTTCAAACTGCAGAGTCTTACTGGTCCTTGTAAAATTTATGCAAACTATTTAGGCTCTTCTACTTTAAGGATTGACTTTCGCCAGAGCAAATTCGTATTTACATTTAGTATGTTTTAGTGTAGCGTCCCGAGGCTCCCCTTAAGGTAAAAGAAGGCGCAGTACTAGGGCAGAATATATATATTCCGGGAACAGAGGACTTGGGGGCTGTTGGCACGGCCCGGAGGCCGACCAACCGGCTAGTACAATATGACCACCCAAGTGACCTAAACCGGTACTTCGAACAAACAAAGTATTACAACACAGCCCCTCTCTTCTTTCGAGCGTCGTCCCCGACGCTCCCCTTCGTCCGCCTCCCGTGTCAGCCATCACAACCTAATCAGTGCTGCGCTGCGAGAAGCACTCACGAGCTAACCGTCCCAGTCGTCGAGGTTCAAACGCATGTGTTTCTGTAGTGCCATCCATTCCGCGTAGCACTCAGTGCAGCAAATGCGCCCTCCTTGGCCCTCCTCTGGGCTTTGAGTCCACGGCTAGTGTCGCTTCAGTTGTTAATAGCTTCCCCGTCGAACACGAGGGCGAGATAGATGTCGAAGTTGGACGTAGATCTTAACCCTTCTGTTACGAGACCCCAAAGGTTCTCCCTTCCGTAGCACATGCACTTCTTTCACAACGCCGACGTTTGCCAGAAACGGCATGGAGCAGGATAGAATCCATCAAAGTCGGGTCCGCTTTCCGCTGCCACCAATGTAGCGTCCCGAGGCTCCCCTTAAGGTAAAAGAAGGCGCAGTACTAGGACAGAATATATATATTCCGGGAACAGAGGACTTGGGGGCTGTTGGCACGGCCCGGAGGCCGACCAACCGGCTAGAACAAGATGGCCACCCAAGTGACCCAAACCGGTAGTTCGAACAAACAAAGTATCACAGTGCACTTAAAGTGCTGCAACAAAGACTGCCATCAATTACATAAACATTTTTGGGACAATTCTTAGACATACCATCTGGTGCTACTGTTTATTTGCTAAAATTACTAACCTACGCCAAGAAGGGATTGATTCAAAATCACAGTTAGGCCACTAGTCTTTTACCGATTTATGGCAAAGGTAAAAACCATTAGTACATAAGGTGGACATAAATAAATAGTTTGTTTTAATGTGTTACAACTCAAGTGAGACCCAAAGGTCACTCCGATAGTTGACATAAAACGGTCCCCACTTTTAAAGTGTGTTTGTATGTCTTTTCCGAGCTCATGTGTTGCAGTGTCGCCCCTCTTGGGTTAATAGGAAATTTGAGGGGTGAAGAAGATATGTCTCTTTCACAAAAAAACAATTGAGAAATGCATTTAGTTAGAGATTAGGCTCATGACAGCAACTGACTTTGATGCTAGACTCAATAGCATCGTCATTTGCTCGTCTTCTAATCCTTTTTCTTTCCCCAGCTTGCAGATTAGAGTCGTCATCAGTTGAAATATTTGGGGGTGGAGTTTGATTATAAGCCATACAAGTTTGATCCAGGTAAGCACAAATATCTCATGGCTCAACCATGTCATACAGCTGCCAATTTTGATTGTGACGATTGGCTGTCGAAAAAGTTCCCACTGAGTCTCGATTTCTCCAGTGCAGGTCGCCTCTTCGTTTCGCATCGACTACTGATGTCTCGTCTAGTTGCCCTACTACATCGACGACGACTTCAAGTTGATCCAGTCAGTGGCAATTTTGGGGAATATTGCTGAAAGGCACGGCAGGAGTGAGTTAGTTTACTTTGTTGTTCTGTGTCGAGTTTTTTCGTCTAATGTTGTTGAGCTGGTCACACTTATCGTGCGCTGTGTTTGCGTTGCAGTTCCGGATTTCAAAAGCAAACTGCTGTGTCGCACATGTTTCAATGCGAGGTTATGAATTTGCGTTCAGTCTTTACCAGAATTTGTTACAGTCCCGACTTTGCAAGTTTTTTTTGTGGTAGAGTGTCGGGAAATTGCAATGCAGTGTTGTTCTGAACTGCGGTCTTCTTGGACCTTCATGTTGATTACAGAGAAAGTTGAAGCAACGTTTTTTGGACACCAAAGATTGGCTTACCAGTGACAAGGTGAGTGTACTTCAATCATTTGTTGTCTCTAAAGATCTACCGCAATTGTTTTCTTACATGGTTAGTGGTATGTTGTGTTGTAAAGACGTTGTCATCTTTGTGCTCAGCTTAGCCATCTCGACTTCAATCTGTGTGAGCTGTTGAACTAGCTGAAAAGTTTGAGCCAAAACGCAGGCCTACCTGACGCCTTTCGAGGTGATTGGACGGACTGCTTCCAACTAGCCTTAGGTTCTGAGTCTAGAGGTAATATGTTGTACCACTTTGCAGAAGCTGCCTGCACTGAAGGATTACATGGCTTCGAAAAAGCTCCAGACACGTCTTTGCAATGTACCAATTGCAACATAGTGTGGTGCCAATTAGGTGATTGTCCCCTTTGAGGTGCTGCTGCTTTCGTTTTCTTTACCACTGCTTTTGCCTGCTATCATGGATCTTTTAATGTATAAATGAAGCTTAAATTGTTCGCAGCGAAGCGTTCTCATTGTGTTGCCATTAGTAGTCGAGGCGGTAAGTGAGGGAGGAAGGAAGTGATGAAGTTATTTGCTCCACAGAAGTTGCAACTGGGTCGGCTCCTTTGGCCATTGTTCATCATGGGCAAGTTCATTGATGCCACTGTTGCATGTGTTGAGAGTGGTCTCCTAGAGTACGGAATTGTCCGCATCGACAAGGAATGCCACCGTCGATACTGTTCAGTACTTTGCCTGTCGCTGTTGGATAAGGTGTGAGGCACTAGTGCCTCTTTGCTGTCAATTCTTTGGAAAAGCAAGTGTACTTTGGATCCTAAGTGAGTTTGGCGAGCTTGGACCTTGGCGTTTCACTAACCTCGTCAGCGTTCATTGTAATCATTGCTTTGATTAGATGGAGGAGCTGGTGGAAGTCCAAATGGAATGGACGTGGCGACACTGAATGATAGCCCTCCTTTGATGGTTTGCTGGTTTCGTGTATGATACATTTCAGTCTTTTGCTAGCCACTCTTAGGCTCTCTTAAGGGCTTTAGGGCGGTCTATACTGAAAATCTAAACAAACAGCATGACAGTCTCCATCTCTACCTTCGAGGACACTCACATATGTAGTTGTGATTCACCAGACGAGTAGACAAAGCCAGGAAGAAACCGAAACCCTCTCTGTCAAACGCGATGGTACACGAAAGACCAGAGTAAGCATGCACGAACAGAGTGGCTGACGGAGTCTTGTAGAATAGAAAGACGGAAGGTGGGAAAGGGGGCGCTGGGGGCCGAACAGAAAGTTCTTTTGGTTTAGGGTAGTCTCAGGACGTTGTCTGCCTGTCTTGACACGATCACAAAGCAAACAATTGAAAGCAGCTTTCTACAACGAAAAAAAAGTAAGTAGGTCTAAGTAGACAAAAAAATGGTATGACTAATTTGATGTCCAGCCGGATGCTCAGGGTGAAGGCTAAAGTGAATGCATCTACCAAACTCACACTGTTGTGTGGAAGCCCTCGGGGCAAGCACACCGTCTTCACCATCCCTAAGTGCAAGAAGAGAGAGGCGCCATGCAAACCAACAGTGTAGTGGGGGATTCAGAGAGGTCTTTGAGACAATCATAACACAGCAGAATTGCTGTCCATGAAGTCGACTTGCACAAAGGAGGTCGATGTAGGGTCAAGCAACAAGATGAGCACCCTCCACTACCACTCTTCTCCAATTGGGCAGGTGCTACGGGAAGATAATCCCTCTACACCTCTACAGTGCATAAATCACGTAATGGAGAGGAGTGATTCACTCACAACACGGGCATGTGAATGAGCGTGTGTGCGTCAAGTGTTGTTTTGTCTGGTTTTGCTTCCCCTCCTTCAACCCCTCCTCCCCCTCCCTCCCTCCCTCCCTTCCTCCCGCCCTCCCCTCAACGGGTCCCGCGGGATGGGCTGGATCGTCCATCTCCCGGTCAGGTGCGAGATTTACATCCCCACGTTCAGGGTGTTCATCCTTCCTCTGTGGAAAGTCGTTTGCTGTCACCACTTGCAGCATTTGCATCGGTGTCGGGGTGAGATAACTAAGGTGACATCCAGAGTAACTGGATCCACTACGCCAGCATTGTGGCAGAGGAGCTGCATAAATGTCAGTAGTTGGCTTGATTGAGGAGGTCACTGCTTCCAGACAGGGGAGCTGAGTCTACACCATCCTTTAGCACAAGACAAAGGAACTGCCATCTGGCGCCCCCACCTGATGTGAGGTGGGCATCAGGACAGTCCCTCGACCCGACTGGGAAGCAGAAGTGGTCTACGAAGTGGAATGCAGCATGTCGACAGCCTCCATGTAGAAGCAGCACTCCGCTGAGGTGGAAGAGCTCCGATGGCAACTCCCCATCCAGAAATAATGAATCCCAATGTCTGGATCGGAACAACATGTCGCAGTCAACATGCTTGTTACAAATCTTTCTGACCAGAAGTGCCTCTTTCCCTTCCAGGTCGTCTACTCGGTCAAGCGGTGTATTATTCATTCCCTCCAAATGAAATCCCACCTGAAGGTCAAATGTGATGGCATTAATCATATTGTACTGCTATGCTGGAGAAGCCGATACCATTTGGAGGAGGTAAACAGTCTGGGTTGATAGGAGAGGAGTTAGTCATGCTTCCTCTGTCCCTGGAAGGTGTCGGCGCAGCCATCCCAGTGGTTACCAATTAGCAGTGGGTGAGAATTTGACACTTACAAATGCTTAGACTCCAAACAGTTACCTAAGTGAGTGGCCCGCTTTGTTCTCCTATCTCTGCATCAACTCATGCAGAAGAGAAGGTAAATTATGGTTGATCTGGTTGCCTACGTACGTTCGTTCTTGGCTCTCAAGGTCACAGCATTGGGGTTGATTCCTCGTCCTCCTAGTCCGCACGCTCAACTTGCAAGGCACGTAATATCAAAGACTCGGAGAGAGAAAGATCTTCAAATGTGGGATCAGTGGACACAGGAAGTGCACGGTGAGGTAGCTGATGACACCGCTCTACACAGCATGAGACATTCGTGTCATCCAAGTGCCTCCAATCATCGACGGTTGCACTGATCACAGCCAAGTACAAGAGCACAAGTTGCAAGTTACAAGTGCTGTTCGCGGGTGTGGAGCAGGAGGATCAAGTTACTGGCCTGAATCCCAAGGCCTTACAAGCAGTAGCACAGATGGTTCGCGTAATGAAGATGAAGCTCGGCAAATCTGCATCACCAAGCGAAATTGAGGTGAAGTTGGTCACATTAAGGTTGCCTCAACAAAACTGCATGTATTACTATGAAGAGTGAGGTTGATTAGTAGTCTAGCCATTTGATGGAGCACTAAACGTGATTGGCCCGTGGCTCCAAGGATGCTACTGACAAATGCGCATAAGTAGACAGAAGCGTAATGGCGAATGAGTACAATCAGGACCTGTATCCATTCTCTGCTACCTTTCCTAATTGATAGCACAATTTGCACAGAGTTTCTCTAGCCACACTACAAAGTCATTCTTAAAAGCGGGCAAAATTCGCATTTGCCGTCGGCGTTCTCAAACATAAAATCGAGGAACTAGATAATCATTTAAAGTAAAGGCTGAAAATGATGCCTATTTAGCTTAGAACTCGCAGACTGCTCAACAACGGCCAGCATCTTAGTGCGACGCAGTATTGTTAAAAAATCAAATCAATCTTCGCATTAACAGGCAGTAGAAAATAAATGCATGGTATTCTCAATTCCTCCCCTAAAACAATAAATGTTTATTAAACGAAGAGTGACAAATTTTTAGCTAGAGCCCCACGATAGCATTGCTGTTAGTGCTGCGAATTGTTTTTTAGTCAAAGACGAAGCCAGATATTGCGCAAATGCATTTCAAAATGTAAAAACCGCTATTTAGCAACACTTTCGATAGTAAAATTCTTGTAACTCATTAATTCCACCAGCGCTGTTAAGCATTCACGCTAACATTTTATTACCACGCTCATGCTTAAAATTTGGACTGTGCTATTGAGATGTTTTGAAGAGTTTTATTTTTTTTGTCGCCGCTAAATTTTATGATTGAAGGTCATTCGGAGGAGCACGATAAAAGGACCATTCTGACTGGCTGTTTCGTTGGCTGGTGCAGTTGCTGATTTGGCGATGGCTCCTACTCTGGCTTACTGGGACATCCGAGGGGTGAGTGCAGCACTTTCCTGCGGCAGGTGCTTTGAAACTTAGTTTAGCAGAAAGTGGGCTCATTGTGGAAGTGTTGGTTTGTGGCAGACTATAGGGCAGTGCTATTTGTGCTGTGACCGCAAAGTTCCAACACGCTATCTGCTGGTTGTTATTTACGTCGGATGGGGTGCTGTTTACGGTTTCTTGGGAGTGACGCATGCCTTGTTTTTACTTCAGCTCGCGGAACAGAGTCGTCTTTTGTTGAAGTACTTGGGAGTGGAGTACCATGACAAGCGGTACCATGTTGGTCCAGGTAAGTGGGAGTAATTTGTGTTTCATCTGCCTTCACAGCTCCAAACTTTGACCGTAGTGAATGGCTGTCGGAGAAGTTTTCGCTGGGTCTCGACTTTCCCAACGTAGGTTATCCCTTCTTGTTTCATCCACGACTAACATTTCGTATAGTTGCCTTACTACATGGACGGCGATTTCAAGATGACGCAGTCGGGTGCTATTTTGGAGTACATTGCTGACAGACACGGCATGAGTGAGTTTGTTTAGATCAGTGCTTTTGGTTATGTCAGATCTTCTGACTTGGTTGCGTTGTCGGCATTTGTTGTGCGCTGTGTTTGTGTTGCAGTTCCGGATTGCAAGAAGCGACGTGCGGTGCTACACATGCTTCAGTGCGAGATTTTGGATTTGCGCCAGGCCTTTGCAATGACTTGCTACAGTCCCGACTTCGTGCGTTGGTTTTTTTTTGTGAATTCGTTTTTGGGGTATTAAAATGTAGAGTTGTTCTGAGCAATGGTTTTGTTTAATTTTGACGGTTGTGAATGCAGGAGAAGTTGAAGCCAGGCTTCTTCGAGACATTGGCGCAGAAACTGTCGAACTTTGAAACCTATTTGGGCGACAAGGAGTGGCTTACTGGCGATAAGGTGAGTGGAGTGGTTGACTCTACAGGTGTAGAACGATTGTTATTCCTTGCATGGTTAGCGGTGTTGTGTACTTGGCGAAGACGTAGAAACGTAGTCTGTTTTGTGTGTAGATCAACTATCCCGACTTTGCACTGTGCGAGCTGTTGAACCAGCTGACGAAGTTTGAGCCAACGTGTCTGAAGAAGTACCCCAAACTGCAGGCCTACCTGGAGCGTTTCGAGGTAAGTGGATGGGGTGTTGGTGGCCACCTGAGATGTTTGTGATCGGAGGCCTTGAATGCCGTGAGCTCTGAGTTGTCCTTTTTATCTTTGTAGAAGTTGCCACAATTGAGTGGCTACATGTCTTCGAAGGAGTTTAAGACGTGTCCATGCAATGCAGTATCTGCAAAGTGGCGCGGTGACTGCTAGGTGTTTGTCCTTGTTTGGGTGTTGGTGCTTTGGCTTTTTACCGCTGTCTCGCTTTATAGCCTTAATCGTTCTACTCATAAATGTGGTTAAAATGAGTTTACGCCTTGTGTTGAGGGTGTACTTTTGTGTTTGTTGTTGGAGGTCGCAGAGTGGGGGGCGGTTTGGGGGTGGTGGGGCGAGGGAGGAGTGAGGTTACGTGAAGCAGTGGTGAAAGGGTCGCTTGTTTTGGTGTTTGGCGCTGGTCGTTTATAAAGTTGTGGTTTGCATTGTCACTTTGGAACGACGAGTGGATCGAGAATCGCATTTGTTGATGCTTTAGGTCCTGCTGCAGTGTAGGGTCTTCGGGTTGGTGCCTCAAAGGTCCTGACAACCTGCCATAACCAAAAGTTCATCTGTCCTTATGGTCATATTACCATCTCTGCAGGTTTCAAGGCTTCAGGACGAGTGCCTTGTCCTCTCTCTGGATGGACAGATGAACACATTTCACAGCCAATAGCGACGCTTGTTGGAGGCCCAGACAGTCTCCACTACCACAAACTATTGTTTTGAAGTATGGAGCAACGCCTTGGTTGTAGACCTGTTGTTTGTGTGGAACGATTCGATTAGTCTTCGGCCGACATCTTGTCCAAGTCCTGCGTGCTCTCATTACTGACACTGAGGACATGGACTGCTGGGCATTGGGGCTGGAGGAGTGCTGAATGCATCCCTCCATTTGCGAGGTCAAGTGCATGCGAGAGTAACCACGTCGTCGGGCTGGAATGTCCTGTAAGAGCACAGCCAATGGAGTGCCAACTGTACCGTCAGCGGTCACATTTGCAACTCTGTGACGTTGTCTGGCTTGGAGCCGAATGCAAATGATCTCGCATTGCACAACGCCATGCAGAACTGGTGGATGCGTGAACGCGGTGTGTAGGGCCGAGGGTGGAGGGGAGCTGTCTGAATAAGTGGTACCGATCCACGGCTTTGGTGATAAATCTCGTCAGTGGACTTGCGAATCAAGGCGAAAGAAAGGCAACATTGCAGGCGAGCACACACTGGTGTTTGGCCATGGGCGTGGCTTGGTGAAGCGTGCTTTGTGGCAAGGATGTAGGTGGACATGGCAACTTGGTGTCGTGGCTTCGCTTCGACTCAGTCCGCACCGCAGTTGCCTTGCCTTAGGGTGGATCGTTGTGTGCGCTTCCGATCCACCAGACGAGGAGCGCAGGGCAATTCTTGGACTTCAGAACGCGAAGGAGGTGAGTCAAAGGGGCAACGAGTGCGGGAGCGGAAAGAGGCTTTCACGGAACTGGTTCGATGCAACAGGGTCTCGTGAGGGTGGCTATGGCACTGGAGCGATGGGACCTGCTCGGGGAAAGAAGTCAGAGATCGTTGGATTGTACGAGGAGGTGAGGGATCGGCTCGCCTGTGCCACTGATCGCCTCACTTCCTAGCTTTTGCTTTGCAAGATTTATGTCCACCGTGGTGACGTTGGGCTTCGGAACAGACCTTCCAGTACCGAAAGGAGAGTCTGCGATCTGGAGAGCCAACATTGGCTGGGACACACACAGATTGGTGGCTTTATATCCCTACGGGAGGTTTGTTCGTCAACCCAGGCATTTCTGGATGCTCACACCCTGTCAGGAGGTGGTCTGCACTACTGAGTCTGCAACTCTTAGCATCGTGGAAGCGGAAGGTTGGATGGGGCAGCTTCGAGCAGGAAGCACTGTCAGTTGTTCCACCGCCTTGAAAGACTAGGCCTAGCTTCCTAGTGAGGCTGGTGCATGGTTTGGCGTCTTCCTAGGCACACACTTTTCCTGATAGGCTCCTTCCACCACCTGTACCTAACTATAAAGCTCGCGTGAGCCATTGTCTCTCGGCCACGACCTCTGCACTACGCGATTTTATGCCTCTACTTGCCATAGCAATGTCATTCACAGGCTTCCACCGTTTTACAGTGTCTTCAGAGGGCTAACGTTGATCGATTTTCTTGGTGAGAGGATGGAAGTGGGAGCAGAATGCAAGCAAACTCGCACGTGCGCGCATTGATTTATTGATTTTTATGGTGAGGGCAGGCAATTGGAGCATAATGCAAGTAAGCCTGCGAGAGCGCACATAGATTTATCGACCGGTTATCCGCTAGGTCGGCAAGTGGCCCAGATGGTGGACAGCTGCAGCCGTGGCTCGGTGGCTGAGTCATCGCGACGCAGTGCGCCACAGCCAATGGAACCAGTGGATCGGCAAAGCCCAACTACTGGCCACCACGAAGTCCGCTTTGTCCCGCACGAGAAAAGGGAGAGAGGAGAGACGCCTATGGCCTGAGCTGCTAGCATATAAAGCGAGGTAGAAGTGATCAATGAGGAGGAGGGAAGGGAAACGCGAAACACACGAGGGGATAGGGAGGAGGAGAGGCTTTCATTGGTTAAAGGGAGCGGCTGAGTTGAGAGCAGGGACTGTAAAAACGTCAAACGGAGTGAAGGGAGAGAATCACGAAGGCGATGCAGCAGCGGGTGAGGAGGTGCTGGGGCGCAGCTAAAGGGAAGAAAAGGAGTATTGAGTTAAAAAGTGGAAAGATGGGTGGAGGGGAGGTGGAGAGTGGGAGATAGATAGATTGAGAAAGAGAAAGAGAGAGAGAGAGAGGGAGAGGATCTGTCACTCACACGAGGCCATCTCGATCCGCAGCCCTCCACCGTCCATGATGCTGCCGAGGGTGTCGTTGTAGTACTCCACGATCACCTCTTCGCTGTCTGAATTGCTGGCGTCCTGGGGCGGTGCTACTATGGTCTGTAGGCATAGGAGAATGGCCAGTGTCAGCGCTGGCGCAGCAGATGGCATGGAAGGGCCGGTGGGAGGGAGGTAACGTGACACTGTTCGATTGGCGCTTTTGAATGACCCGCCCCTATCATTGACAGGGTAGATCGATGGAGCCTGTGGCATGGTGGTAATGCAGAGGTCTGTCGAGGCATTCTCAACTGCCTTTTCCATCCCGTGTCAGTCGGTCGCGTTTGAGGACCTCCCTGTGTAAGTCTCGTTCCTAATTCTTGCCTAGGTTTCCCATTGTTCCCTACAGCCTCCAACAGCTTCCACCAACGCTAGTCATCAGTCTACGCCGAAGCCGCCGATGATCCCCCAGAAAGTAGTACTCGTTCCCTTGAATAGTACGTCTCTTCCATTTGGGTGTTAGTGGACCATTCTAGAGTGTTCATTGGGCATTAGGCTAGTTTCGCTTGCAAAGTTTCGGTTAGAAGTGGTGGGTGTCGAACGTGGTGGTGAGGCGAATGATTTATGACCCAGTTAAACCACTACACGGCGATGTGACAGCGCTCGCAGTATCAACAAAGACATTGACGATCTCTCGAGCTGTGATGAATGGCTGAGTGTGCACACGGGGCGTTGGTCCAACACAGAGGAAAGAAAGCACTGCTCAAGATGTGTCAACTGCGTCACGCATGTGTAACGCCCAGATTCCATGCTTAGTTTATGGTGATGGATGCGTAGACTGTGCTTCGAAGCAGTCTACGTGGACTAGATTTAGTCTGAGCTGTTGAAAAATACTGTTGTTGTGCATCGAACAATCAGCTATGAGCAGGACGCTTTCTTAACCATGACCCAGCAACACATCATTGTAACATGTGGAAGCGATGGAGACCAATGGCAGACAGATGGACGAACTAAAAGGACACAAGGAGAGAGAATGCGTACACGTGTTACGCAGCTGTGCAGAAGCATTTTGTATTCAATTGTTGCACTTCCCTGAGGTTACTTCATCCGCACGTTGGCACAGTTAAATAGCGTCAGGAAGTACTTGCAATGATTATCAAATGAAGTGTACCGTAGGCTGAAGTCAAGCCCCACAGTGAAACAATTCTAAATTAAGCAAAAGAAATCGGATAGGAGGCCTCCTGTGCGTCTAAAATCAGTTCCATGTCAGCTACTCCCTTTGCAATAGTTACATTGTGGAAACACAATCCAAACGTCGTGCTTGACGGGGACGTTGATTGTCCTGAAGCTGACATAAGCTACCCTTTTAGTGCCAATTAAATCCCTACCATTGCCCTCTAATATAAAATAGGAGATGTGTCACTTGGCAATCAGTCAGCTATTGGCTAGAGTAGCTGTAGGGAAGAAAGTGCTGACCACGATAATACTACACCCACAGTAACATGGTTTGGTGATGAAGGCCTCATTCCAACCCCATGAGGTGGTCTGACCCTCACAATAAAATAAAGCTGCCGTAATACTTTGTTTGTTCGAATGTATTTGTAATTCTTTGTTTGTTCGAACTATCGGTTTAGGTCACTTGGGTGGCCATCTTGTTCTAGCCGGTTTGTAGGCCTCCGGGCAGTGCCAACAGCCCCCAAGTCCTCCGTTCCCGGAATATATATATTCTACCCTAGTACTGCGCCTTCTTTTACCTTAAGGGGAGCCTCGGGGCGCTACAGCTGCTATGATAGAACGGTGGATAGAATACAAGGAAACTTCTCTGTTTAGTAGTCTGTGTAACCGAAGATTGGTGACAAGCAAATGCAAGTATGACTGACTCGCAAAAGAGTTTTAGCCAGCAGCAAGGCCAAGGCTAAAACTATCGGTGCAGGACTTTGAAATATTTATTCAATATAAATTGGTACAGTTTATGTTAAAGCCACCTCATGCTAGTGATTCCGTTGTCAAAGCCGTGAAAGCCCATTTTTATTGTCACTATTTGTCACATTTATTAATGTGCATACAGTTTCTTTTGCAGAGTATTTTCACTAATTTTTACAAGATGTTGTAATTGAGTGAAAAAACATTTGTGCATACTACCAGGCAGGCCCAATGATCCAACTTGTGTCGGTTATTTAAATGAACAGTAAAAGGCAAACATTTGATGAGAATTTTATGCAAGAGTGGTTTATTTTAATGCGTAAAGCTTAATGCATCTTGAATCAATTTGGAGGTCATCCGGACGAGTGGTATATATAGCATTCAGTTTGGAGCGGTCAGTTCGCTTGCGTGCCTGTGTGTCCGTTTCGCAATGGCGCCTACTTTGGGTTACTGGAATATCAGAGGGGTAGGTGCAACACGAGTGTCGCGGCAGTGTCTAAGGCATAAAGCCAGTGTAAACCTAGACCCGTAACGGCAACTGTGGTTGGTATTAGGCTTAGAACCACGCTTATATTCGGCTAGGAGGTCGGATGGAAACTGCTTTATTTTGCTCAGAGTGTATCTTATTATCCTTTTTTGATCCCCTCTTTTATGCAGCTTGCGGAACAGAGTCGTCTTCTGTTGAAATACCTGGGAGTTGAGTACACTGACAAGCGATACAAGGTTGGTCCAGGTAGGTGCGCGTAGTTCGTGTCTTATCTATCGTCGCAGCTCCAAACTACGATCGTAGTGAATGGCTGGCGGAGAAGTCTTCGCTGGGTCTCGACTTTCCCAATGTAAGTCGTCGCTCCTTGTTCCACCAGCAACTAACATGCCGTATAGTTGCCCTACTACATCGACGGCGACTTCAAGATGACCCAGTCAGGTGCCATTTTGGAGTACATTGCTGACAGACACGGCATGCGTGAGTTTTCTTAGTTCATTGTTTTCCGTGGAGTTGTTCTGTCTGGTGTTGTTGAGGTGTCCATATTTATGATGTGGTGTGCATGGGTTGCAGTGCCGGATTGCAAAAAGCGACGTGCAGTGCTGCACATGCTTCATTGCGAGATAATGGACCTGCGCATTTCCTTCGCACATACCTGTTACAGCCCCGACTTCGTAAGTCGATTGCCTTTGAATGCATTGGTGAGGGCTTGTAAAGTGAAGTTTTTGCGAACTCTGGTCTTCCTTAATTTCATCGGCTCTTACAGGCGAAGCTGAGCCCGAAATTCATGGAGACTCTTTCGGAGAAGCTGCCGAACTTTGAGAACTATTTGGGCAGTAAGGAGTGGCTTACTGGTGACAAGGTGCGTGCACTTTTATGGTCGGTGTGCTTTTAACTTACCTTTCAGTAGCTTTGCTTTGATGGTCAGTTGGTCGTTAGGCGTTGTGTGACGCATGATGCATGTATGTCTTTGATATGGTCAGTTCTGTAGATGTTGGGTGGTTGTTGTGCCCTACATGATTAGCGGTGAGTTGTGTTAGTGAAGTCCTTGTGTCTTTTGCCTGCAGATCAACTATCCCGACTTTGGTCTGTGCGAGCTGTTGAACCAACTGACGAAGTTTGACCCAACATGCCTGAAGAGCTACCCCAAGCTGCAGGCCTACTTGACGCGTTTTGAGGTACGTAGATAGACTGCTTACAGCTGGTGGAAGTTTGTGTGTGTGTGTGTGTGTGTGTGCGTGTGTAGGGTTTTGGCTGCGAGGCTTGGATGTGATGGACTTTTTTGCCTTCACAGAACTTGCCTGCACTGAAAGACTACATGGCGTCGAAGGAGTTCAATACAATTGCTTGCCATGGAGCGAGTGCACACTGGCGCGGTGACACCTAGGTAGTAGGCATTGTCGCCTCTTCTCGTTGCTTTGCTGAACAGTTGGAACCTTTTAGTTGCTTGCATCGTTCAGTGAGTAATTGGCGTTAAATTATGTTCGCTTCAAGTGCTCATTCTGTTGTTGTTGTTGCTTTTTTTTTGGGGGGGGGGTTGGTTGAGGTGGGAGTAGGAATGGGGGAATTGGGAGCGCAGAACTCGTGGCTTATGGTAGCTCTGCAGAGGCTGTGGTGGATGTGGTGGACACAGGGTAATGTCAACATGCCTTCCACGTAAGCTTGCAAGTGGTGCGTGAGGACGACTTTTCAGGCACACACACACACGCACACGCACGCAGTGGTGTTTGGCAATGGGCGTGCCGCCACCTTAGAGACGTGCTTTGTGGAATAAAGGGCGTGCAAATTCCACCTCTGCATTGATGGCCCATTCATTATGTGTACAGCACTTGGGCATGGTCTTTTGGTGGCCACTTTACGGGTCCTCGTGATGGTTTTGGCGTGGCCGGAGCGGTTGTGTAAACAGTGTGCATTTCTGCCATTGAGGTGCCTGGTGTGTGCCATTGTGGAGGTAGTGGATTGGGGATGGTGGATGGTGTTGCATTGTGGCTGAAGGGTAGTCCATGCAATACCACATCTTTGCCCTGCAAATACGAACCACAAAGTGGTATCTGTAGCCCTCTCGCACCGCCCTTCCCTCCGACTTTCTGCCACGGTAGTCAATGCGATTGGATTGTCCAAGTGCAGAATGCGAAAGGTGGAAGAACGAAGAACGAGTGAAGTGACAGAGTGGAATCGAGAGTGCTGTGGAAGATGAGGAACTGGAGCCCGTAACCAGTTGGCTGTGCCACTTGAATGGTAGAGGCGGCTTCAGAAGCGAGATCAGCCACCATGGAATCAGGATGCGTTGCAGGACTAAGTCGGTCGGCTTCATGCTTTCATTTTTTGACTTCACCGGTCCACCTAGTGAGACGGTGCAGTGGAAGCAGCCGTGCATTAATCTTGTGGAGAACAGGGTGGAAGTGTGTGATACGGGGTGCAATCCTGTCACACATAGAGAGGTGGCTGCAGTGCACAAACCTTTAAACAGTTTATTATTTATGCCATTTTTTATTTTTTTGAATACCTTACTCTTAAAACTATTATTAATAGCACAATTCGTGTTGATGTATCATAAAATGAATGGGTTAAACGGATCTTTGTCGTCGAGACTAAGGACTGCGATCTCTTTGCAATAAATATTTACTGCTATATTTTTGTTATTTTTGTGGTAGCAAGAAGCAAATTTTATTTGGCTTTACTTTCTAATCTGGGTCTTTTTTTGCGAAATTTATATGTCACACATGTGTGACGCGTAATTTCTGGTAGCATGATGAGTGCCACGTATGTGAAACAATCGATTTTGCCATCTATTTAATTGTAGATTATATTGAAATAGGTAAATGACAATCTCGAAAAATTTAACGCTTTTTTTGAGAGGCATTAATGGATTTTCTGTGTCACACCATGACCTTCGGTTTATCTTGACATGCCTATCCATGTGTTCCTCTCCTGTCAATTTACAACCTAAAACATTGGTAACACTAAATATTACAGACTAAATTAATTAAGATGTATTAACGCAGCAAAATTCAGTAAATAAAAAGGAGCTTAAGAAAAATATCTGAGGTAGAGTATGAAGTCGTGGTCCTATTATTCACTAACTCGGATTTCACCTATTTAAACCTTATGCCTGAGACGATTAATGTGATCAAAGTTGAAAGAAAATGCAGCATAAAGAATGCATTAGAGTCACATCAATTTCTTCTTAATCCGCGGATATAATGCACGATTTGAGTATATACTACTGACGGTAATAAGTAGTTGCTGTGGAAGATGAAGGGCAGCCATTCCTTCTCGGCAGTGATCCATGTCAGTTAAATGACTACCAACTTACACAACACAGTGACGCATTTGAAATGTGTGGAGATGATGCCGTACAAAAGAATGTGATCAGTTAGTAATTACTAGGTTTAAAGGTGCCAGACAGAAGACCAGACGGGCCTACTCATTGCTTAATTAGTCGTTAATAAAACTCGACTCTGGATGCGCAGCGATCCATCAGACGTGAGTGAAGGTTCTTGACGACGTCTGTTGTGTCGCATGATTCTTCACTTTAAAGTTTTTTTGTTACTCAAAGTCAGATATTTCATGCATCCATGGCTCTACAACGAAACACTCCAAGGTACCACCTTCCCTAACGATAGATTGTCATGGTGGATTGTCAGCAGGCTGGACGATTCCCAGACGGCGGAGCCAAAAATCGTAGGAGAAACCAGCCGGCGCAACGTCCCTCCCTTCTTCCTGAAGTAGAGAGGTTCAACAACAACTTTTGATTGTAAGGGCTTTAGGTTTTAAAGACAATGATGATGCCTGTACCTCTAGCCGACTGACATACAGCCAGAGCTCCCTTCTTACCCTTGAGCATTGTCCCACTTGGCTGAGCTAAGCCCCCTAAGGCAGTCTTGAGTCAGGAAGTCCACCCTGCCTTGGCGCTGGATACTTGCGCCCATTGGTGATCCAAGTAGCCTCCGTGGTGAGGCCGAATGGGCTGTTGAGTTAGCAGCAAGCCCGGGATAAGTAGTCAGGACTTGAAGGTTTTCCATTCCTAGCACAGCAACAGGATCTGTGGTGCTTGGCACCACAGGACAGACTGGTCAGGTGAGAGTGTATGGAGCAGCAAGAATTGCAGTTATTTCGTCGCCTAGTGGTATTGGACCCAGTGCCATCGACTCTTTATGCCACCTCTCTCCTTTGCTTGCCCTTTACAACCTCGCGATCGCAGATATCAAAGGCGCAAGACCCCTTCCACCGCGATACAGCCCATCTACTGGCCAATTTCATGTCTCTCTCTCTCTCTCTCTTTCACGACACAAACGTCTAGCATCAAACAACAACTTCTGACGAAAGTAAAATCTACTTTTTTGACCAATAATGAAAGAGCGACGTTTGCAATGTCAGCAAAGGGTAGAAAGAGGAGAAGCAAAAGCAACCAATGAGGAAAAGAGAAGGAAGTGCAAAGAATGAGGAGATGGTAATAATAGACGGCTGGTAGAAGGGCAGAGGTCGTGGAAGTCAAACGGAGTGGAGGAGGAGAATCACGAAGATGATGCAAAAGCAGCACCGAACCGACAGATGGAGAAGGAGTTGTTGGGGCGCAGCTAGAGAGGAGAAAAGGAAAGCCTTTAGCCAAAGCATTCACCTATCCAATGAAAGTTGGATAGAAGGAGGGAGAGAGAGAGGGAATCTATCACTCACACAGCCCTCCACCGTCCGTGTCGTTTTTGCCATGAGTGTTGTTGTAGCGCTCCACTGGCATTCCCCTGTTGTCTGCTTTGTTGTCGTTCTTAGGTGGTGTTGCCATCACCATTGCTACCGCTGTGGTCTGTAGGCATAGGAGGGCGACCAGTGTCAGTGCTGACATGTGGAGCATCGTATGGATGGTGGAGAGCGGGGGGAGGGGACCGGTAACGTGACACTGCCACGTTGGTCCCTTCCAATGGCCCTCTCAATCATCGACGAGGCTAATCGATGGGACCTATGATGCCACCTCGTCGAAAGTGCGTCCAATGCCGAGGTCCGCTGAGCCGTTGGTGGAGCGTTGCCTTAGTGTGCCATTTCCCACTCCCTGAAGGGCAGTCGTGAGTTTAGAGTGCCAAGTTAAAGAACCTTTTTTCTAGGCTTTGGACTGCTCCCAAACTCATCTGACAGCTGCTGTCGACGTTGCTCACCTGCCTTTGCCAATGCTGCCGAGCCTCCTCCAGGAAGCAAATCTTGTTCACCTGAATCGCGCTATTCTTCTATCCAGCTGTCAATGGATCTCTCTAGAGTTATATTAAAAATTAGTTGCATATTGTGTTGCAGTGATTTTACTTGTACGTTCTTTTTTTGCATAATTAATGCTTGCTTAGTTGAGGTTTCCGTCGTTTGTGGAGCTGGAGACCAAATTTATGATCCAGTGAACCCCCTGGACGGTAATGCGACGTTAAATCAAAATATCTGCAAAAAAAAAATTTAATCAAGCTCAGGCAATCAACCAAGTGTACACACTAAGTGGTTGTAATTATTTAAAATAAAACATTTTTAACATGCATATCACTAGCGTCACATATGTGTGACACCCGGCTTTTTGTCATAAAAACTGTCCGAGATGTATAAATCATGGTTAATATTAGTTCTTAGAAATTTTTTAAAACGTTAAAATCATGTGAATGTGTGCATGACAATGAGTCGTGCGTAGAATGCTGCTTCTGGGAGAAGAACCATTGCCAACTCAAAATGGGACGTGGCAGTCGATGTCCAATCATCATTGGTCCTTGTAGTGAGCTTGTCAGAGGTAAGTCAAGGCTTTAACAGCATACAAAAAGATAAACTTGTATAGCTATAAAGGACACGGACCATCTACAGAGGTTGAACAGCCTTCTCAGGATTGGCCGTTCGCATTTCTATAAGTTGGAATTCTAGATCTAGTCACTTCAAATGGATGAATTACACCACCCGAGAGCTACTTTGTTTATTACATTAATGCTACTCATTAGGAAGAATCAAAATTTCAATTCGATATGCTCTTGGTGGTTTCCCAAGAAAGCGTAGCCTGGGGTTAACACGAGGATGCGTTTCCCTCCTGCATCATGATGATTTATGACCATATTTTTGTGTTTCGTTCAACTATCTAGACTCTAATCTGTCCGAGCTGTTGATACTGCTGCTTACTTTTAAATCAATGTGCCTTTAGACGCATTCAAAACTGCAAACCCACCTGTCGCGTGTCGAGGCCATTGCATGGATAGTTTGGAACAGGCGTATGTGTAAGTAAATTTCGTTTCTGCTGAGGCTTAAGCCACCATTTTCCCCTGTAGATCTTGCTTTTCTGCACTAAAGGATTACATTAGCTTTGTAGGTGTTCCGGTCACGGTCTTGTACTTGAGCAAGTACAAAGGGTCGTAGTGACAGCTGGGTGATTGATCCTGTTAGAGGTGTTACTGCTTCCCTCTTATGCTATTGTTCCGTCTGTTGATGTAACTCACTCAATCAGTGAATGAGATCAAAACTTGTTGAAGTTGGGTGCTTGACCATTGCTTTTATAACGGTTAAAGGTAGGCGGAAGAAGGGGAGGCGGAATGAGGCTTTTTCCACCATAAACGGGTACTACTTACAGTTTATTAGTAGCTGTGCCTCTTCTCTCGTGGCTACAGATGACACTGGTTTTTGATCGGTGAGTGACGATCCTCACACTCTTGTCATGAATTTTATGGTGAATGCTTAGCTATTTTTTTTAAGCGATGGTAAGAATAATTAATTAAATTAATTGCGTGATGAGGAGGAAAGGGCGAGTTAATGCCTGCAAATGTATCATCTCCAGCGTGGAAGATCACTGTCATTGCTGTCCAACAAAGGGTAAATTTTGGGTGTCTCCCTGATGTTTAGTTTTTCAGGGACATCAGATATCGTACAAGGTGTTACTGACAGCAGAAAAGCTGTCCCCCTGTGTCCTAATGCGAGGCAGCTAATGCTAGTCTAGATAAGCTTGGTGAGGTGAAGCTAAAATGAACAGCCTCAAGTGCGGCACCACTGGTGGAACCTCCAAGCATGCACGCGATGGCAACATACATGTCCTCGCTACACTGCAAGTCCCTTCATTTGCGCCGTAAGTTGTGTGTGGGTGTGCATCACGAGAACAGGAATGCTTGTTGGAGTACACTTTTACCCCTTTGCATCACCGCTGCACAGATCTATTTGCATTGCCTGCTATGGAAGAGTTATCGAACCGAATTCATGATTTGGCCATTGCGATACTCATGCGGCTTGATAGTAAACTGGTTTGGCTCGTTCAGCCAAACAAGTCGAGCAATAAATTGGTCTTTATCGTCATTCGTAAACACACATTACCCCCCATGAATATGTTTTATTAGGTCCAGGAGGGCATATTTGGACCGTAAATGAATGTAGGTTTGATAAGGTGATTAAATGAATGAATAAAAAGGTTTACGAAGGAGTAGGTGCATGTGTAAATACTATGAAGTCGTGGCCTTCGTGTCTCTTTGTGGCATAACTGGGTCCTCCGACTGCAATACAGTGGAAAGGAGGTCGAGTCGCATTCACTTTCAGCACACCTATTGGATTGGACGACTCAACAGGACGTACTTCTACACAGCTGCAGACTTTGTCTCTCTTAATGCCATAAAAGCGAAGACAAGCATACCGAGTGCTTGATTTTAACTTCGGAACCATAGAAAAGCATACTTAGCTAAGTGTGAACCCTTCACAATGGCAGCATCGGCGCACACATTAGCTTACTGGTAGAAAAAGTCATTTGCTTGGGGGTGACACTCATTTATTCGCCGCTGCGATTAAAGGCAACCCTACCTGTCGAGGTAATGGGACCAACTGTTTAGCAACGGTGAGAGCGTAGGTTGAGGCTTCAACTGGTGAATTTGGAGGTGATGTTCTTCACCTTTACCGAAAATTGCCTGAACTCTTAGAGCAAATAAATCTGATGTCCAGACAGACTCGGTGACCGGCCGATTAACTAGCGTTTAATTTAATATTTTGAAGTGAAAATATGATTTTTTCGTACGATACTCAAATAAAACAACTGTAAAAGTGGGCAACGCCACATAGAAACTTTTCTGTTGTAGAGGAACGTATAGCATACCTAAATGAAATTGAGGAAATGCCGATTGTGGAGCCTCGAAGAGCTCTCAGTGACAAAATAAGACAAAATATTTAGGCAGAACATGTCTTCCTAGGAAAAAAGAGTTGGGACTACTAGCATGACAAAACCAAGTGGTCGTAATGGGAACTGGGAGCTTAACAAGCAACAAAAGCATACCCCTGAGCATTTGTAAATGAGCAAACAGCTATCTGCGAGGTGTACGTAACACTTTGTTTGCCCGAACTGCCGGTTTTGATCACTTGCGTGGCCATATTGTACTAGCTGATTGGTCGGCCATTGGACCGTGTCAACAGCTCTCAGGTCCTCTGGTTCCGAAGTACGCATTCTGCCCTAGTACTATGCCTTCTTTTACCTTCAAGTAAGTCTCGGGACGCTACAGTGTACGTAAGCTCCTGTCTCAAGCTCCTTTAGCCAGCAGAACCTATGCACAATTTTAAAATACAAACTTTATTGAACGGGCACTTATTAGCAAAAAAATGAACTCCAATTGGAGCTTAAACTCACTACTTAATAATCGAATTAAAACTGGACACACCTAAAAAACACAACTAAATTATTACAATAAAACTGAAATGCTTTAAAATATATTTTTTGGGATTTCTTGGAATTTCATTGCTTCTATTTTTTAACCACCTTCTGCTCATTTAATTCATCTCCGTTCCGAAGGTCATTCGTACCTGCAGTATATAACGCCCTCCGTCTGGAATGGCTACCCTACTTGTCTGCGTTTGTGCCTACTTGCGCCGCGATGGCACCAATCCTTGGATATTGGGATGGTAAGGGGGTGCGCACGATACCTTTCTTGCAGTAGAAGGCTTATGAAATTGAAATCAGTCGGAATTGTCGACTTAGTGGCAATGTTATTTAATATCTCATCTAACAGCATGTTAATTTGTCCTGTGAACTATTCGCCACTTCGAACTGTTTGGAGCTATTCATAGGCGGTCTCGCTCACTTTTCTATTTCGGTTTGGTTGTTCTTGCCTAGCTCGGAGAACAAATACGTCTTCTGTTGGCATACTTAGAGGTCGACTTCATTGACAGGCGATACAAGATTGGTCCAGGTAGGTGAGAGTATTTTTTTGCCTTTACGCCTTCTTCAGCTCTGACCTATCATAGTGATACATGGCTGCCGGACAAGTTTTCGCTCGGTTTGGAATTTCCCAACGTAGGTCACCAATTTTTGCCCTCCCTACCGCCAACTCCTCCAATAGTTGCCCTACTACATCGACGGCGACTTCAAATTAACTCATTTGGGGGCTATCGTGGAGTTCATTGCTGAGGTACATGGCATGCGTGAGTTCATTTGGATTGTTTTTCGTCAATTTATTCTGCCTGGCTTTATTGAGCTGTCCGTGCTTACATTTTTCTTGCTTGAATTCTAGTTCCCGAATGCAAAAAGCAACGTGCGGTGCTGCACATGCTTCAATGTGAAATAATGGATTTGCGCATGCCTTTTATAGCGACTTTTTTTGGTCCTGATTGTGTAAGTCGATTCTCTTTGAAATCATTTTTGCATTTCCGCAATCTCAAGTTACCTGTATAATCTAGTCTTCCGCAATTTTCTTGATTTTTATAGGAGAAATTAAGGTCAGGTTTTTTTGAGATGCTAACCCAGAAACTGCCATACTTTGAGACCTATTTGGGTGAAAAGCAATGGCTCACTGGCGAAAAGGCGAGTGTGCTTTTCTCGGGTTTTTTGCCTAACGACCAGTTGTTTGTTTGTTATTTAGCAAGGTGGTATTTTGGGTGGAACGGTTGTTGCCCTTTGTGTGTCCAGCGGTAGGGTGTGTCAACGCCGGTGTTGTCTCCTTTGTGTGTAGATAAACTATCCCGATTTCGCTCTGTGCGATCTGTTGATGCAAATGACCAAGTCTGAACCAACATACTTGCAAGGGTATCCCAAGCTGCAGGCCTACTTGTGGCGTTTCGAGGTAATTTGATGGACTGTTTGAAATTGGTGGAAATGTGGGTTGGGTTATTATCCGCCGAGCTTTCCTGTCACTTTTTGTGATTTTTTTCTTTTAGAACTTGCCTGAATTGAAGGATTACCTGGCTGCGGATTAGTCCAATGCTCGACCTTGCAATGCCGCGATCGCAACTAGGTGATTGTCCTTGTCGTAGGGCTGTTGGTATCTCTTCTTACCATCCTTTTGCTTAATTTTATGAATTATGTGATTTATAAACTGGAGCCATGAGGAGAGGGTGATGCTTGTGTTTAGGATGTGTAAAGACAATGTGGGTTTCCTTGTGGAGGGATGCTATGCATGAGAGAGTGGTGGGAAACGCTAATGTCACTGCGCTTTGACATTTTGCGTGTCACGCTTGGACGGAGTGTGAACTGAATTAAGGGAGCTTTGTCCGTGGCGTTGTTAAGTTTTCATCGCTGAAGAAGTCGCATTAGGAGGCTGATTTGCCCCCTATTAGATGTAAAACCATCTGAAATCGCCCCGCTGCCCTTCCGTAGGACTAAATGCGATTAAGAGAAGATACAAACACAAAGATAGCCTGAACGAGGCGAGCGGTGTATGAATTACTGCGAAGCATGAGGTGCTCAAGCCCTGAACTGGTTCAACAGTTCATTGTTAATGTGATCTACTTGCCAAGATTGCTGCTACTTGCTTACCTCCGTTAGAAGATCATTATTAGATTCACTGTCCAAATTTCTGCTTATCGCATTTCTGTCAATGCAAATGCAGCACGGCATGGATATCTTTGGTGGCTGCTGAGGCATTTGGAAAGGTGGTTGTAGATTGGAAGATGTGTCAGTTTGAAAAGAGTGGGGGGGGGGGGTTTGCGCATGGCTTCGTGACAAATGGGACAGGGGAAGTGACCCTGGACACCTGTTCACCGGGCACTTATTTAAAGCACGGGGATACATGGCCATCGTTTTGACGCCAAGGATGGGGCCACATACTTGGCTTCTCGAAGGCACCTGACAGTTGAGCTATTGATCTCGCCTCGTGCAAATGTCGTTTGGCGTGGCCACACTGCGCCAGCTTTGTAATCCGACATCCGTTTGATGTCATGCTTATATAATGCCATTCAAACAGGGCAACTGTAAAATTAGTGGAAGGCGTCAAGAATGTCGAGTAGTGTGCCTATGAGGATGGTCTGAAGAGTCGGGTGGGACTTTGAGATCTGAGCAAGATTTGATCGAGGGGCTAGTGACGGCGGCAGTATTCGGGAGGTGCTTAAAATCAGACTACACTAGGTAGATATTTTTGTGTGTCCGGAACACGCATAACGCATGTAATACTTTGTTTGCTCGAACTACCGGTATAGGTCACTTGGATGGCCATCTTGTTCCAGCCGGTTGGTCGGCCTCCGGGCCGTGCCAAAAGCCCCCAAGCCCTCTGTTTCCAGAATATATGTATTCTGCCCTAGTACTGCGCCTTCTTTTACCGTAAAGGGAGCCTCGGGACGCTACAATGCATACATGTTGGAAAAGGCGATCAATCAGCTCTAACCTCCAGGCTGTGGTGACCCCATAAAATACCGAGGAGGAAAAGCCGGAACTCTAATTTCATTCGCAAAATTAGGTTGTCTGCCAACTTCCAACGAGCGACCTAAATATTGAATATTCACCTCATGCTGTCTTTCTCAACGAATTAGGGCAAAATACACGTGGAGTAAACGGAATTACTTGATGCGATAAATATATCACCCCATGGCGGCTGAGTTCAATGAAAAGGAGGGAAATGTCTGAAGTTGCAAAATGCGAGGAATCTTGGGTATAGTTTCGCGGGTTATAAATTGAGGGGTAGAGAGTTGAATGACGTGACTCAAAAATAAGCCGCCTCCAGCAGTTTACATCAAAGCTCTTCCAAAAATCTTGTACACTTTGCAAATTGATTTCGTGTATTGCATTCTTTGACAATCGGTAATTTACATAACCAAATATATTTCTGCAAAAGTGACCAGACATTTACTATAAAGCCAAAGCACAATTGCACCAATGAAAAATTAACTTTGAAAAACAACAATTACTACACGTGTAGTATCACTCCAAATTTTTAACTCTCATCATTTATTTTTTGCCGATTGTTGTTTACGTACTTCAGATCCTCTTTAAAGGTCATCCTCTTGTACAATATATAGTGGTCTCCGTTTGGAATGAAGATTTGCTCCGGGTACCTACGTTTCCGTCTGTCTACACTACAATGGCGCCAATTCTTGGATATTGGGATGTTAAAGGGGTAAGCGTAGTATCCTTCTTGCTGCAACATGAGTATGAAATAAGGACTGTCGGATTTGAGTCCTTGGTGTTGATGTTATTTGCATTATATCTTATGCCCTGCCCATTTTTAAAAAAACTTTTGTTATCCAGTTTAATTAAAAGCTAATTTAATTTGCCTGCAAGTGAGCTAACTCGCGTTCCGAATCCCATTTACGTCCATTTGCCTAGCTCGGGGAACAAATTCGTCTTCTTCTGAAATACCTGGGAGTAGACTTCGTCGACAAGCAATACAAGCTCGGTCCACGTAGGTGATAGTGTTTTGCATCTCACTCGCTTTCTGCAGCTCCTACCTATGATAAGAGTGGGTGGCTGCCAGATAAGTTCTCGCTGGGTCTCGACATTCCCAATGTAGGTCGTCTCTTCATGTTCCATCTACAACTAACGTCTCCGATAGTTGCCGTACTACATCGACGGCGACTTCAAGTTGACTCAGTCGGGAGCAATTATGGAGTACATTGCTGATATACATGGCATGGGTAAGTTTATTTTGTTTGTTGATTGTCAGGTCACTCTGTCTGACTTAGTTGAGCTGTCCGTGCTTACCTTGAATTGCAGTTCCCGAATGCAAAAAGCGGCGTGCTGTGCTGCACATGCTTCAATGCGAGGTCGTAGATTTGCGCATGGCCTTTGGGCGCACCTATTACAGTCCCGATAGTGTAAGCAGGTTTTCCATGGAGACATTGTTGCAAATTCAAAATGTAGAATTGCTTTTGAATTCTTTTTTTTATTCTCATAGGAGAAGTTGAAGCCAGCATTTTTTGAGACGTTAGCTCAGAAACTGCCACAATTTGAGGCCTATTTGGGTGAAAAGCAGTGGCTTACTGGGGAGAAGGTCAGTTAGTTCTGAGTAGGTTATATGATTCGTGGCACTTTTTTACAACTTTTCGGGATTGTCAGCAATGCAGGTGGAGTGATTGCTCCATCAACTGCCGCCTCCAACGATTTGGGGCTACTGATATTTTTTACATGCCTAATGGTAGAGTGTGTCAACAGAAGTTTTGTCTTTTTTTGTGCAGATCAACTATCCCGACTTTGCTCTGTGCGATCTTTTGATGCAAATGATGGGAGCTGAGCCAACATGTCTGAGGAAGCATCCCATATTGCAGGCTTACGTATCGCGTTTCAAGGTAATGGAATGAATTGCTTACATCCGACTTAAGTGTGGCTGTGTGGTGGCCCTAGTTTCAAGTTTTTTGCTGATTTATTCCTTTGCAGAACTTGCCTGAGCTGGAGGATTACCTAGCTTCGAAGTAGTTCTTGCAATAAAGCAAGTCAAAAGTGACGTCGTGACAACTAGGTGATTGCCCTTGTCTTGGTGCCTCTGCTTCCACCTTTTGCCATTATTTTTCTTGATTGCATGAATCGTTTAAGTAGTAAAATAGAACCAAATTTTTCGAGTTTTCGCCTCTTGACTGCACTTTTTTGAGTAGTTACGAGGGGTAGAATGAACGGATGAAAGCGTCTGGCCGTTCTGCTGTCTGTGTTTCCTTCTTGACAAGTAATCTGGTGTGAGTGTTCCATGTGTTTAGGATGGAATGGTAGGAATTGGAATTTTCTCGCAAACGGTTCGCATGCCAATTCTTAATGAAGCGAGAGCAAAGAATTGCCAATGTCATTAGCCTTTGCCTTTTCGCATGCCTCACTTGATACAGTGTGAAGCTGAGGGGCCTTTGTGTTGAGACTCGGTACTGGTTTGATGCAGTCGGGCACTTTCATGGTGGGCGTGGCAATGAAAGGATAAATGCAGCCTAATAAAGGAGTCAAATTTTGCTGTTCACCCTCCTCCAACTCTCTTCGTGTCACCCTGTCACGAATGAAAGGCTAAGCCTGTCTGTCCGCTGTCACTAGTAATAATTCTTTGTCAAATTACTTGTTAGTGAGTGCTTTCCTGAGCCTTTGCTGACGTAGTATTCCACGCCGAGTCCCATCTAAGACTAAAAAACCGACAACAACTGTTTGAACTCATAGAATTGAGTTGCATTTTCGCCTCTGTGACAGGGGTATCACCTCACATGACCACGTCTTGCCACCTTTTCCGTCCAAAATCCTTTTGGTCATGAATGAGCCCCACATGGCCATCCATGGTGGCGTCCGAATGCAGGGTTCGACAACCGAAAGCGACAGTAAACTGATCGGTGTGTCCACTTAAACAAGACGCGATATGTGTGTTTTATACAGCACTTTTTTGCCATTCGTAAACACTCGCCACTTCTGTCTGCTCTAAAGCTTTTGTCTTTGATAGACGAGCTTGGAAATGGGTGGAGTGTTAATGCGCCTCGGCTTGATGGACTGAGCTAAGGATGACAGGTACACATCACTAATGGTCGCTATTAACCACGACATAAACAACCGATCACGGCAGACCTCACTAAAGAGGCCAGAGGATTGAGATGTCCTTCTGTCAAAGAATGGCACTTCTGTGTGGTGGCTAGATTTATTGTGGAATAAAGTTGTTAGGCTGACGAACTTGGCATCGGACCTAGTCTTGTCGCAAAAAACCGCAGTAAAAGAAGACTGTGCAGGGAATTGTGTCCAAAGACCGCTGCTAGGTGCTACAAGCCCTCAAAAGCCTTATTTGAGCTGGCCTACCACTCGACATGATCCGATTGTCAAGGTCACACCAGACAGCCAATGCCAGACCTTTGTTCAACCCTTTACTCCCTCATTTATTAAAGGAGTTTCAGTGAAGCCTAAATAAAGTGGTGCTTAGGGGTCAGAGTGTGTCAACTCGAAAGTCGCCTCCTTTGTATGTCCATCAACCTCCTCGACTTGGACCTGTGCGAGGCGTTGATCGAGTTGAGGAGGCTGAAGCCAACATGTCTGAAGACTACAGACATACCTGTCGCAGGTGCTGTAATTTAAACTGAACGAGATGCATTAGTGGTGCAACCAGAGATGACATTTGTAAACACACGACACAAACACATATTTCATGCTTGCCTGTATCCATCTTTTTTGGACCAGACGGTCAGTCGGTCAGCCGACTAAATCGTTTCTCTTTGAAGTGTTGAACCCTGAACTTCCTCTCCTATGACATTGGGGCTAAAGAGCCTGGGGTCAGAGGGGTGATAGTTGATCTACTAAATTATGATAAAACCATCACCTCTAGGCCGATGGCTTGGATCAAAGCAGGAGTGAGTTCGGATAAGAGGGGATGCTTCCTCAAGCGTCCCCCGAAACACGATGTCCTCTGTAGCGTTCTGGCAGTCAGAAGATATAAGCCTTAATCTGAACGCCTAGAGTTCAAAATAGGTAGGTTCTAAGGTCAAATTGCGCCAATCTGGAGCCCGAAGTACACAGAGGGGTTGATTTTAAGACCATATGATATCGTTTAGGGTCCTACATTTCGGTCTTACTCGATATCAAGCTCAATGGATATCTTTCTATGCCTCTCTACACCACCAAGGAATGGTAAAGGAATGGGAAGTTACGGAGATGTGAGTCAAAAATGTGTTAAATGGGGAGAGAGCAAGGGTGAAGTAGTCTACTATAAACACATAAGTAGAGGATTGGGTGTGAAAGTGAAAGCAAGAGAAAAATGGTGATGTTGGCACAAATGGAGGTGGATTGGGCATGGGGAGAGGATTGAAGGAAGGGACGTATGATGTGAAAGGGAAAAGGCTTGAGGGATGGTAAGAAGAGGTGTCAGAGAGTGGAGACTGGCAAATGAGCGGAAGGGTATGCCCTCACTCACTTCCTGCTGTTAGGCATGAAATCCTAATAACCGGTCTTTCTATCCAAACATGGCTAAGTAATCTGATCGACACAGCAAAAAGAAATGCACTTTAACACAGCTCGCAAAGATGAATACGACCTCATAGGCAACACTGCAACTTTATCGTTGCTACCTCCAATGGATGCGTTCTGTGCTGCCCACAGTTGTGGCTCCAGCTCCATCGCAACAACCAATCAGCCATCCATTAGATTTAAAAACCATTTAGCCAATCAACTGACTAACAAACTAATCACCCAACCAACCAACCAACCAACCAATCAACTGCCCAACTAACCAATCAGCTAACCAATCAACAAACCGATCAGCTTACCAACCAATCATCCTAAAGATGGACAATGTTTGCGTCTAGAGGGTAAAAATGGCGAAACCTGGCATTCTAATTGTACAGGAATCTCTACCAAAACCGTCAGTGATGTAAATTAGTAAATATGTGTGTTTAAATCGCTTTATTTCATTTTTAAATTACTCTCCGCTTATACAGATTTGTTGGTCTAAGACAGGGTACTGTGACATAAATCTTCCTGACCGACATTCCTTTAGCTACTCAACTCTTTTTTCATCAGAAGTTCAGCATTCTTTTACCTAAGAAATCTGCAATCATTTCGATGCGGGTGGAGTGATGTTAAAGGTAAATTTAGAGGTCGATACCTTCTACTCCTGCAGTGGAAGTAATCGAGAAGGGATATGTGGATTGACTGGTGCATTCCTTTTCAGGGCTACAAGCCTTGGCAGATCTCAATCAGCAGGTCTGCGCCAATCTCCTCCCACTAATGGCGATTTAGTAAGTACAGTAAAGGAACTCTAACCACAGAGTTTTACGGTTTATAGAAGTCGTTCTGTCAACTTGCACTCCTTTTAAAATACCACAATTGTATTCAGTTGTCCATTTGGAGTGTACATCCCTAAATCAGGCTTTTAGGCACCTCAGCACATAATCGAGTTGTCAAGTTCACTCCACCTATTCTAAATTAGTTTGTCGTCCATACTTGGGGTGTTCTAGCTTTGATGTTCCACGCTCATCTTCCAACTTCTGGGCATCTTTGCTGCAAAGCTAAGTACAGCTTTAAAGAAGATCTACCACTGGGAGCGTCATATCATAAATGTCAACCGCAGGAGCAAAACTTCACACCTCAACTCAAAAGGATCTCGCCGCGATGGAGGGACACAATGGAGCGAATTTGGATGGGATCACCACCCGCATGGTAGTCGGTGTGCAATGCAATGTAAATGCAAAGGACGTTTGTTTTAAAATTTGCTCTCATAGTCCTCAAGCATTTAACGGCTTCGGTCCTTCAAACGGTTGTCTTCACAGCTCTAGCAATGCCAACAGCGATGCGGTTTAACCTCCTTGGACTAATGCAAAATATGTGGAAGTAATCCTGTCAGAATGACTCTAATGCACATCACGAAGGTAGTGTAGATTGATAAAGAGGCTCGTTTCCTTTTGAGCATTTGAGGCCAGCACAATCCAATTTTCTGCCATGCTCGACGTGTTCACATAGTGCAAAGGAGTGTCCTACTATCAAAATCCTGCATAGCTTGGGTCCTGTGCATAGCAGGAGTGTGGAGGTGCTGGATCAGTCAAATGAGGCTTTGATGAGCAGTGTGGAATGGATGCGTCTACTTACCAGGAAAAAGTGATCCTATTTAAGTTCAAGTAAACGATATTTTTGTTCATGCAAAGCATAAGCACTATCGTTTGACGCTAAATTTGAAGTTCACAAAGCAGGTCTAATCCAACATGGAGACGAAGAAAATGTTTTGTAAAGGGCTACGAGGCTAAGCTCACCTTCAGTTCACCATCCTGATGACGTTGACGTGTCTAGATGTGTCTTGCTAAGTCACTAAGTATCAGGTGAAATCCAAAGTAGTTTATGCAATTCAAGGTCGAATGGCAAGCACAATAACCTCTTAGGGTACATTGAAAAAACAGAAGCACTACTTAATACACACTAATTCAGTAGTACTATCAGGCACCTAGCAAGCGATGCTTGAGTGAAGCAAAACGAATTCAGGCAGTGTACGTGAGACAAATTGTAAATCGAATTGTTTGGTGAAAGCTTCTTTGCAAAGTGCCGAGTAGTTTAAGAGAAAACTTTTAAAATGATCTGCCTGTTGCTCCTCAGTACCTCTAAAGCCAAAATGATGCAAATGGTGGCACACCAATTCACTCAAGTGGGCAGCTTGGATAAAACCATCTGATGGGGAGGATGAGAAATGTCACTGCAACTTACGATTACAACCGACCAAATCCAGAGGGACTTCCACGGACAGAGGCATTGCCTTATACATTCTGTTTGAAAATCTTTTAGAGCAAAATACGTACGTCTACACACAGGTAGGCGATTCAAGGTCTCTTCACACCATTTACGACAAAGTGGATCAAAGTGAGATGGTGAGATGGAGAAGGAATGAGCTGACTGTAGGCAAAGTGTTGAATGGGTTAGCGCACCACTTTATTAATGGTCGATTCATCTTCTATTGCGCAATATTGGAAATACCAAAGTGAAATGTCCGCAACACGTCAAATGAGAGTCGCCACAGTACTCATTCGGAGTGACCGCAAAATTATTAAGGCATCACTGCTGCGTGTTTTCCAGGTTACCGAGTCAATGTTAAAATGCAGGCTAGGCGCCAATGCTATTCGTTTTAACAAGGGCTTGTCAACTGGTACCACTCCTACAGCTACCCGAGGTGAAAGATGGTACAATATTATGGGAAACTGCGTTAAAAAATAAAATTTTGTAAATTGGGGGAAGGTGTGGTAATGGTGGGCTGAAATCGTATCCGTGGTGGAGACAGTAAAGACGAGAATTGCAGTGATTGACAGCATAACACCACCTCATGATCGATGAAGGGCAATGGGTGCAGTTACATAGTCTTTCAACTTAGTCGGTTGATCGGTTGGCTGATCGGTTGGTTAATTGGTTGGATAATTAGTTTGTTGATTGGTTTGCTCATTTATTGGTTGGCTGGTTGATCAGCTGATTGGTCAGTTAATCGGCTGGTTGATTGGTTTGCTGGTCATTACGATTATTGGTTGGTTCGTTGGTTGGTTAATTTAGTGAAGCTAGCACCACAATCGTGAGTATCACAGAACCCATCTATTAAAGGTAGCAATGTTGAATTCGCAGAGTTGTCAGGGAGGTTGTATCCAATATTGTTAGTTGTGTAGAAATTCATTTCTTCTTATTCTGCTGGTCAGATTACCTAGCCACGTTTGGATAGAAAAACGGGTTACTAGCATTTCATGCTTAAAAACAGGTAGTGAATGAAAGCAGTGAGAGGATTTGAGACAGGTGATCATTTATGCTTGTGTTTTTGCATATACTCGAATGTACTCGTGCATGCGCAACTGTCAAGCTCCAGACGCAAACAGTATCCATCAAGAATGCCATTGGAGGTGGCCTACGGATTTGTACAGTACATGGGTAGAATTGAATTGATGGCTTAGCAGTATGAAAATTATTGACTCTGAGTGGAACACGAAGTCGTACTCGAATTGGTGGTCGAACCTGGACTTGGTCTGCAAAACCAAAACACCCATGATATGGGCGCTCGTAAACCAGTCCTGTCTATGATTGATGTACTACCACTCGTGGAGTTAAAGGGGAAAAATGAGAATATGCGGGTGTAAATAACAAGATTTCGTGAAAATAAAAGTACCTTGGACCAACCCAATGGAACTAAACAGGCAACCACGCGAATGAGTCCGGACTCTTGGCGTTCCTTCAGTGTACATTTGGACTCCCTGTTAAATGATACTGCCGGTAGGAGTTCCTGTGGTCCATGGAGCTGCCATCTTGGCTGTCAAGTAAACGAACTATACATTGGACATCACTATTCAGGCAAAAATGCTGTTAAGAAAACGTAGAAGAAGCCATCCTAAAGGCGTAGTGACATGAACCTTAGCTGGGTGATTCCAGCTCTTGGAAGCCTTATTTAAGCTAGTCAGCCCCTCGACATGGTTTGCTTGTCAAGCCGACAGAAGTTTCTTGGTTGAGCGGAACACAGTGATGGGCTAGAAAATCGCCAAACTCAGTAATCCTTTAGCAGCCATCATAATCCTAGGAAAGTAGGTATTTGAAAGGCCTATGCTTCTCGACTAAAGCGTCTTCATTGGAAGGGAAGGGTGGGAAGTTTAGGCTTAGTTAACCACCACCACTTTGATAAATAAAGGAGCAAATGAGTGAATAGGGCGCGAAATAGATGCAGTACGGTTAGGCAAACGATTGAATGAGAAGAGGATTTGGAGAATGTTTAGGTGCTTGCATTAGCACGTCATGTTTGAGCCCATCTGCATATTTCCGACGCAGGAAGTCTACTGCAGCAGTACTTTAAGCAAAAATTTGAGACTTATTTAAATAAATTGCCCTATATTTTTATGCATTACGATGCATTTATTCCACTTAAGAGACACGGACACGTCTAAAAAAAGAGTTCCTTGTCTTCTATTGTGTAAGTGCCAAATCGCCTTTTGCACGAACGGTAAAAGCCTTAATGCTAACAGCACTTTTGTGTTGATTGTAAAAAGCCCGCAGACAGCCTTGCTCATGTGTGTCTACGGCAATGCAGGTTTCTATTAACTAAAGTCTATGCCGCTAGAGGTGCAGTAATCTACAGGTTAAAAGCGAAATTTTAAATTTTGCGTTGGTAATTTACTTGCCTCCGTTAAGCCGAAAATGATCTGGTGGCATAGTTTTAAAAAACCAATGTGACAAATGCTGAAGCGCTTTATATTTCTCTCAAAATCAGAAAACTTTTTGTGCAGTTGAATGCAACGTAAATGTTCTAGCGCCTTAAAATAGGTTTCTCTGCGATTCTTCCATCCTTATGCAATTCGAATGTGATTTTAGTACATTGCATTAAAAGTAACAGGGTGCTGGCAACAATGCTGTAATGCATGTGTAAACGCACTGTATAAACATCAAACTTGCTGTGCCTTACGCATCTTGTTCATACCGCCAAGAAATTTCCAGTGTGACCCTTTAAAGTTATTTTTTTAATGGTTTATGCAAAATTTATATCTACTCCAAGGTCATTTGTGCGCACAACTTAAAGTCCTCCTGTCCAGGGTATTAGTTTGGTGTGCGTGTCTACATTTTCAACCGTCTACAACGCAATGACGCCCATTCTTGGATATTGGAACATTAAAGGAGCGGGCGTGACACATTTCTTTCAACGTATTACTTTCAAAATGAGGCTTATTGGGTTGGCGCCTTAGTGACAGTTATTAAACATTTTATTCGACAGCAAGTTCTTTCGCCCTGCAAAATATTTGTCATTTAGTTCTATTGAAAAACTATGCCTTCGTTTAACTTATTTTAAAGTTGTACCTATTTTGAACCCGATTTAGTTTGTATGCACTTGCATTGCACATTGCCCAACTAAGTAAAATGTGTCGCGTCAACAAATTCACCCAAAAGATAAACAACTGTAAAGACTAAACCTTAGTAAGGTTCCGGACTTAGTTGAGTCACTAGATTTATGCATAAAATTTGCAAAAGCATTAAAATGCATTTGGATTCATTTATCAATTACTGTTTGTGCAATTCAAATCGCCTCAAAGGTCATTCTGGCTAGTAGTAGGTTTCGGTCCCTACTTGGGACGCCTTTTTGGTTCCCGTGCCCGCATTTCTTTCAGCTTGTGTTGCAATGGCGCCCATCCTCGGATATTGGGATGTTAAAGGAGTGCGTACGACCCTCTTCCAGCGCAATTCTTATAACACTAGGGATTTTGAAATTGAAAACTTGGCGGCCGCTTTAGTTGATATTATATCTTATACCACGCCCGTTAGTTTTCCGTAGTTACTTTCTTCGAGTTTAAGTGAGGGCCTTCCAAATCCAATTTGTTTCTTTTTTGCTTAGATCGTGGAAAAATTCGTCTTCTTCTGAAATACCTCGGAGTAGAGTTCGTCGACAAGCAATACAAGCTTGGTCCACGTGGGTGACTGTGTTTTGCGTCTTACCCACCTGCTACAGCCCATACCTTCGATAGGAGTGGGTGGCTACCAGATAGGTCCTCGCTGGCTCTCGACATTCCCAACGTAGATCGTCCCTTCATGTTCCATCTACAACTAACGTCTCCGATAGTTGCCGTACTACATCGACGGCGACTTCAAGTTGACTCAGTCGGGAGCAATTATGGAGTACAGTGCTGATACACACGGCATGAGTAAGCTTGTTTTGTTTGTTGATTGTCAGGTCACTCTGTCTGACTTAGTTGAGCTGTCCGTGCTTACCTTGAATTGCTGTTTCCGAATGCAAAAGCGATGTGGTGTGCCACACATGCTTAAATACGAGATTGTGGGTTTATTTTCCTTTTCTTTTCAAGGCCTATGTTAGCCTCGACTTTGTAAGCAATTTCTTAACACAAACATTAATGCAAGTTTGCTGTGTGAGATTATTTCTAAGCTCTGAGTTCTTTTGATTTCTTTAAAAATAAGTTGAAGTTAGCTTTCTTGGAGAAGTTGGCTCAGAAACTGCCACAATTCGAGGCCTATTTGGGTGAAAATTCAATGGCTTACTGGGGAAAATTTAACTTTATTTTGCAGCTGCTTGATCAGTACTTTTTAACTATTGAGCAGATTAGATGGTTTCGCGGCCCTTTACCACGGTTTTTTCGTAGTTGTCAGCACAGCATATGGTGAGATTATCGCTTGATTTTAACCTCAGTCTTTTCTCTTGTTTGTAGGTAAATTACCCCGACTTTGACTTATGCGATCTGTTAATAGAGATGACTGCTTTTGAGCCAAACCGTTTGAAGGAGCTTTCCGAGCTGCAGGCCTACCTCGCGCGTTTCAACGTAATCGAATGGACTGTTTTGCATTGGTAGAAGTGTGGGTTGGGGCTTGACCGACTGAGATTTTCGTCTTTTCTTATTTACAGAAATTGCCTGCACTGAAGGATTACCTAGCTTCAAAGTAGCTTAAGTGTGATCTTTGCAATGGAATAAGCGCAAAATAACGTGGTAATAATTAGATGTTTGTCCCTTTCATGGCACTGTTGCTTTGTTTCTAACCATTGTTCTGCTTGGATTGTTTGATTAATAAACTAAAGTTATATTTTGTCTTGGCGAATTGTTTAGTCTGGACTTTTTGGAATGATTGTAAGCTGTTGGAGTGGGGAGGGGTTATGAGATGAAGCTACTTGCAACCCATGGGGTGTAATTGCCTCAAGCTTGATGCAGTTGGAACCACTGTCTGGATTGCATTTGGGCCCTTCTCATGATGCCCGGTAGAAGAGCCAGGCATCGGGGAATCGCCAAGAGGATCTATCTCATGTTTTGGTTCATCACTCCATTCCATGCTAGTACATAATTAATCCCTCCGTCTCAAATTTATGTTATTCTTGCGACGACTCTATGAAGAAGAGATGATGGGGTGCAGTTCACGGCGCCTGTCCGTCCGTTTTCGCTATAATCACCCGTCAACGCATTGATCGGGAGTGGATGTGCTCCCAAGTCTTTGTTGGTAGTAGGCTCCACATCGAGGTCCACCTGACTTACGATTACAGCCCGCTGTTGTTTGCTCACATCCGATCTGGTCAATCGGGAATGTCACTTCACAGGGGCACAAATCACCAACTTCGCTGGTCAAGTTTCTACTGACCGCATGACAATCTCACTAGGTGCCTCTGCCTGGGCGACAGTGAAGTGGCAGAAAGAACCGCAAGTGCCGTGCAGTGTACCCCTAAAGGAGCCCCGTGTGGTGAGTGTGGAGACAGCCGTGAGCACGATCAAGCTCCTCAGGTGCTGATAAAGGCGGTAGTAAACTGACCAGGTTATTTTTTTCCTATAGGCACTCGTAAACACACGTCACTCCTGTCTGCTCTGTCGTTTTGTCTTTAATAGATGTGGTGGTGAAAGGGTGGAACTCCAGTAAGTTTAAGTTTGATGGATTGAAATAACGAAGACAGGGATGCATTAATTGTGCCTGTCACCGACCTCAGGAGTAAACGACCCACCCAAACCGTTAAAATTTCTTCCTGTGTCTAAAAACTTTCTGTTGAAGACTGTTGCCTGTAGAAATCTATGTAGTCTCCAGCTTTGACATGAGGTGTCCTCCGCCACCGGCCTGTTGATCAAGCTGGTGAACTCGGTATTGAGCCTAGTCAGGCAGTGACAAATGAAGTTGATGTGGTAAACTGCAGAATGCTCCGTACGGGAGACGAAAGCCTACAGAGAGTGAGAACGATGTGAGTTATTAGAGAAATTTAGTGGCGTATGTGATGCTCAAGCCCGAAATCAGTGTTGAATTGCATTTAAGTCCTTTTATGGTGGCCGTGGTGATGCAACGATAGGCCATTTTTGTGGAGAGATGACCGAAATCGTGAAAGCGTTACCACGATTTGTCTCTGAGTCAAGTTGGTCGCCATTTTGACCCACTTTTCTGGCGGTAGAACTGCCAAGAATGAACGGAAGGGTAGAGCGCACGAAGTCAGGCTGGCTCCACCGCTTTCGAGATCGCTCCTGATTTTACTGCCTCGCTTGAAGGAACAGCGACCTACGCGACCGCACTTAGCCAGCGTTGTCATCCAACACCCTATGGTCGCATTTTAATTCCATTTGAGGTCCTTCTGCCAAGACAACTGTGAAGTGGATGAAAGAGCCAAGTATACTGTGCCGCGCGCGTAGGATGGCGGTCTACACGGTTATTCAGGGAGCTAGGTAGTGCCTTGGGTCTCAGGGCATGACTTGGGCAGTGAGGCACTCGTGACGGTGGCAGGTGTCATGTTTGTAATCGCCATGAGTTCCACTGGCAAAAGAAGTCAATGAATTTATGCCCTCATCAACTTTTCCATTAAGCTTAAGTTGACGGAATTTCCAAATCACACTTCAACAATGGGTGACTACATCGTATTCTCAAAATACTGTTGAAAATTTGTTACCTTTAAGTGGCAAAAAGTAGTGTGACTGTAATACTTCATTCGTTCGGACTGCCGGTTTCGGTCACTTGGGTGGCCATATTGTACTAGCCGGTTGGCCGTCCCGTGGGCCGTGACAACAGCTCCCAATACTTCTGCTTCCAGAATATATATTCTACCCTAGTACTATGTCCTCTTTTACCTTAAAGGAAGTCTCAAAACGCTACAGCGACTACCTTTCATTTTGTTCAGCTATGCGCTTCAAGTCCCGAGCACATCAATCTTCCCTGAATGAACTTCCGCTATGCGGTAGGGCATTCGCCAAGGCGTGTGATACGGCCCCTATGAACAGAATTTACTGCAATTCGAAAGTCGCCCATTATAAGTTAACTCTCTCTTAAAAATGTGTTTTTGCTCCATGAAGCAATTATAAAGCCTATTTAATGGATAACACAGATAAAGTTTCCTTTAAAATAGTAGATCAATGAGACAAGTGAGTGCGTGGGAGGAACCTCAAAGTCCTTAGGACTTATGAAAGAGATGCAGTTGAAAATTTCTAAAGTTACCATTTTTAAAGCCATAGATGACCCTTAATGCAATTTTTAAATACCACAACTTATGTGACAGCATCATTGTTTTGCCTGTAGCACAAACCAATTGATTCGAATTCAGTGAAAAGGGCATGTAAGTGCGAAGCAAAAGGCCATGCATTGCGTCATTGAAAGGGTTTTTAAAACTCTTCACTTTAACCGACTGATGTTTGCGTAATTCAAATGCGTCCTAAAGGTCATTTCGTGCGCATTGTATAGTAGTCCCCATTTCGGATGTCTGATTTGCGTCCTTGCGCCGCGATAGTGCCCACTCATGGATATTGGGACATTAAAGGGGTGAGTGTGGTACCCTTTTTGCAAGAAAAGACCTTTTAGAATGAAGGCGATCGAAAATGGATCTTTTGTGCCTATGTTATTTGGTACTGCACATAACTGCATTTTTACTTGTCCTATGAACTGTTTTAACTTACTTTTGCGTGTAATTACTTGAAGTTGCTTGGAATTTATCAAAATCATTTTGATTCAGGCTTGCTTCTTTTTGCCTAGCTCGGTGAACAGATTCGCATTCTGCTAAAATACTTGGGCGTGGAGTTTATTGACAAGCGATACAATTTTGGTCTAGGTAAGTTGCACTCTTTCGTCCCTCATCTACCCTTTCTAGCTCCAGCCTACAACCGTAGTGCTTGGTTATCGGAAAAGTTCTTGCTGGGTTTGGACTTTCCTAACGTAAGCGGCCCCTTCATGTTCCACCTACAACTAACGTCTTCAATAGTTGCCCTATTACATCGATGGCGACTTCAAGTTGGCTCAGTCAGGTGCTATTATGAGGTACATTGCTGATATACATGGCATGAGTAAGTTTGCTTGGTTTTTTCTTTGGCAGGTTATTCTGCCTGATGCTCTTTATTCCTTTGTACCTGTGCTGTAATGTATTTGGGTTGCAGTTCCAGACTGCAAAGAGCAACGCGCACTTCTGCGCATGCTTCAAGACGAGGTTGATGATTTACGCACATCCTTTATGGACATTTATTACCGCCCTGATTGTGTAAGTCGATACTCTATGGACCCATTGATAAGAATCGGCAGCATTAACCTTCTTCTGAACTCAGATTGCTTTTGTCTTCCACAGGAGGAACTAAAGCCAGGTTTTTTGGAGACGCTGGCACAGAGACTGCCACGATTTGAGGCCTTCATGGGTGAAAAACAATGGTTTTCTGGCGAGAAAGCAAGTGTATCTTTGTAGCCTGTCTAATTTTGGTACACTTTTTTCCTGGTTTTTGATTGCGCGATAGTTATTGTTATTGCCAGCACTGCAAATGAAGTGATTGTACAACATGTGTTCGGTGGTGCAGTGTATCAACGCAAACGTTGTCTCTTTTGTGTGTAGATCAACTATCCCGACTTCGCTCTGTGCGATCTGTTGATGCAGATGACGAAGCTTGAGCCAACCTATCTGAAGGAGTATCCTAAATTGCAAGCCTACCTGTTGCGTTTCCAGGTAATCGGATCGACTGTTTGAGATTGGTGAAAGTGTGGCCTAAAATTTTTTGGTATTTTCCATTGTTTTTTCTTTGTAGAACTTGCCTGAAATGCGGGATTATATGATCGGAAAGTAGTCCAAAACTTGTCCTTGAGTGTAAAATCGGTGTTTCTGCTGTCATTTCTTATCATCATTTTGCTTGATAGGATGAGTCGATTGATTAATAAAACGAGGCCAAATTTTGTCTAGATTGTACTCATATATAAAACGTTTGGAAAGGGTTTAAGTGGACGGTGGAATGCAGCTACTTGCCGCACAAAATTGTGCCTGCATTAGTTCTGCTGGCAGCGTTTTATCTTTAACAAGTCGGTCATTAAGCCTGCTGCCCTTTGACATTTCGTGGGTGGAGTATGAACCTGATTTCCTCTTAGGCGAAGCAAATGGCTTATGAGTTTTAAATTTATTTGGCGTGCTAAGTCTGTAGCTTTTTATGAGCTTCATTGCCGGGGAATTCTCATCAGGGAGCTGCTCTATTCTCCAGCGATGCGATCCGACTCGGTCCTACCCGAAATTCGCTTTAATATCCGTTTAAAGAAGCAAAATACAATGGAGGTAGAATGAAATGCTGCAAAACTTGAGGTGCGCAAGTCCAGAATTAGTTTGATGCAACCGAAATCGGTGCCGAACTGCATTTGAGTTCTTGCATAGTGGCCGTGACATTGTGGCGATGAACCAAGCTTGGAGCGTGAAGTCAGGCATCGCGGGATTGCCAACAGGATCTATCCCCTACTCTTGCATGCTGCTTTGCATTCCACTGATCTTTTTGGCGTGTCGGCGTTGAGCTTGAATACTTACATCAAAATGGTGCCACCAAATTTGGTGACCCTGTCAGGGAGCGCTTGAAGCCTACCCACTCGTCGTCACGTTGTTCGACAATGTAAGTGTAATACTTTGTTTGTTTGAACTGCCGGTTTCGGTCACTTGGGTGGCCATATTGTACTGAGCCGGTTGGTCGGCCTCCGGGCCGTGCCAACAGCCCCCAAGCCCTCTGGTTCCAGAATACATGCATTCTATCCCCAGTACTTTGCCTTCTTTTACCTTAAAGGGAGCCTCGGGACGCTACAGTAAGCCTTCCCAAACGGTTGTCAGCATGAGCTCCACTTAAAGGCGCACTTGATACATGCAAGTATTTGACAACGGGTTGGATAATAGGATGGGCTCACACTCTGTAGCGACTACGCTTTGCCAACTCTGTCACCCTACATCTACTGGTTTACATTTAAGTCTTACTTGTTGCCCCTCCACAGGGACGACTTTGAAATTGCAGAAAGAGCTGCAAATGCTGCGCAATGAGCCGATGGAGTAGGAATCGCCTCAATTTATGATTTAGACACAATGGCACTCATGAAGGCGGTAGTAAACAGGTGGACATGTATAGTTAAACAGCACAGCCACTTATTTCACTGTTTATCTTAGTACATCTTGAGGGGGGTCAGTTGGTCAGCCTACACTGGCCTCTCGGCTAAACAAACTCCACCGAAGTGAGGGACCCCAAATTTTCTCCTTAAACCTCAGCGATCCATTGGTCTCTCCCGCACCACTCATCCACCTAGTCTTCTCGTTCAAATAGTCTGAATGCGGAGGGAGAAGAGGGAATCTCAGAGTTCGAAAAACCATCACCTCATGGTTGTTGGTTTTTGTAAAAGCAGGAATGAATGATGGCGGACTTGCGTTAGCACGATATTCTGCTTCAGTACCATGCCTTAAAGGAAGCCTCGGGACGTTACAGATACAGCTGAATATTTTAGAGGAAATCACGATTACCAAAAGTAGATTACGAAACGCATTTGGACTTTTCGCCGGTTCCACTTTCTCTCTTCCTGCCCAGTTGAAGTATATAAGACTTGCGTAAAAATCAAAAACCACTTTCTGTAAAAATTCTATTGCAAATAGACAGAAAATTCATTCTTTTTCCATCTCGTCAAGAGTAAATAAAACCCGATATCACTTTGTTGTTCAATCCCCTTTTTTCTTTCTTTTTCATTAGCTCATTTTATAGATTTGTTGAAGCAATTCAAACCTTTCCCAAAGGTCATTTGGATGCGCAATGCGCATCGTTCTCAGTTTTTGGGTGTCTGCGCTTTCACCTGTCTGCGCCTCAGTAACGTTCATTCTCAGACGTTTGGGTAATACTTGAATACTTCTGCAATGAAGACAATCTGAAGCGGATCCACGGTGGCAATGCTATCTGTTGTTTCACCCAACAGCATGTTTATTGTTTCTGTAAATTATTCATCGTTTTAATTTATTGCTGACTATTTGTGGCTGTTTGGGTTGTTTTTTGCTTACTTCTCCCACTCCTGCCTGCTCCTCTTTGCCTAGGTCGGCATCAGACTCGTAGTCTCTTAAAATATTTGATGATCGAGTTCACTAGCAACTGCATTTGATTCGGGTAGTTGAGAACGTTTTATGTCTTACTCGCCCTCTCCATTTCCGACCTACAGTTGTAGTACATGGCTGTTGGAGAAGTTTTCGCTGGGTCTGGATTTTCCCAGTGTAGGCAGCGCCTCAATGTTTCATCTACAACTAATGTTTATGTTAGTTGTTCTACGTCGTCGACGGTGACTTTAAGTTGATTCAGCTTGGCACTATTTCGGAGTACGTTGCTGATGTACTCGGCGTGCGCGAATTTGTTTAGACAGTTGTTTGATAAGTTATTCTGGCTGATGGTCTTTAACCGTCGGTATTTGTATTGCGGTGTGTTTGGTTTGCAACTTCGCGATTGCAAAGAGCGACGTGTGTGTCTTTTTTTGGACATAATTGCAAACTTGCTTGCGTAAGTTTGTTCTTTATAAAAATAATTGTGAAATTATTTCAGAATCCTGATATGCTTTGGCTCTCGAAGAAATTAAAGCACAACAGCTACTAAACGTTGAGGCCTTCATGGGTAAAAACACAATGGCTTACTGGCGCGAGGTCGAGTGTATGTCCAACACCCATCTTTGTGTAACCGCCTTTATGTGTGAGCAAGTCGGTTCGTTAATGCATGCTTAACTTTTTTGGTGTTATCAGCACTACAGATTGAGAGGTTGATGTCCCTCTCATGTTTAATAGTGGGGTATATCAGTGTATGCTGTCCTTTGTGTGTGGATAAACTATCTCGACCTCGTTCTGTGCAACCTGTTAATACAAATGACGGGATCTGAGCCGATGTGGCTGACGAAGTTTTCCACACTGCAAGCCTGCTTGCCACGTTTCGTGGTAACTATATGGACTGGAAGCGTGAGTTGAGGTCTTATCTACTGGTGTAATGACAGTTGATCGTTCTTGTCATACTTTTTTTCTTTAGTTTCTTTGTGTTGCCTTGTTTATTGGTATGAATTGTTTGTTTACTAAAGTGGACATAAACTTTTTCCGAGGTGGTATTTGTACTGGTCTTTTGGAATGGTTGGGAGAGCTAGAGGGAAACGGAGGAATACGGTTATTTGTGGTGCATAACATCTGGTTGCATTGGTTCCCTTGACAGCTTTTTGCCACTTAGTGGGAGTGCTACTTATGGTTAGGATAGTTTGATGGGAGTGTCATTACACCTTGTTATTTCGTATGCCACGATTGAATTGGGGGAAATGTGGGTACTCGCAGCACAGAAAGTGCGACTGCGTCGGTCCCGTTAGTATTGGTTCAACTTGGGCAGGCCCTTTGGCACTGGTGCTCTTTCAACTTGGAAAATCAGTGCCCTTAATGTTGGGAACTTCAGATGACGGAGAAAGAGTGGACTCTGGGGCTCTCTGTGCAGCCAATGCCTGCACAGTCGTCAGAATGGCAAAGCAAATGCCCTTTAGGTCCTTCGAGCATTCAATGTGCTAAGCCCTTGACGTCTCAAAGTCCTCATCGCCTTATCAGGAAGCTGATTCCATCTGAGATCGCTCTTCTATCCTCCCACGGGACGAAATACGACATGCAAATGATAAAAGTCCAGAGTGTGAAAAAATTGAGTGGTTCCCGAACTACTCATGAAGTATTGGGTCTATTGGGATGCGACCAAGATATGAAACGAATTGCTTTTGCGCTCTTTTATGGTAATCGTGGCGATAAAGCAATTAATGTAGCCTAGAAACAGCAGTCGAGCCCTATAGATTCACCATCAGTCTATCATTCCTATTGGCCTCAATTATTTTTGCTTTCCTTGTGCCTTGTACAGCACAAAATCCCGAAACCCCCATTTGAGTCAACATGCTGGTCTGCATGATCAAATTGTCAAGCCCACCCTACACAACTAGTAACAGACATTTCACAACCTAATTTCTTCTTACTAAAAGCTCTTTTTTAGCTCGAAGCTTCTGCAACCACCTGGAACAATTTCTGTAGGACATAAAACGTGGCCTAAATGCCACAAAACTTGTCTGTTGTTCCATTTACTAACCTATCACGAATCCCTAAGGCCGCCAAATACCGCTATTTGCTTGTTGTTTTGTTCTCTGACCACCGATACGCTAAATCACCATTGGTCACTCCATACCTCAGTTTGCAATACGTTATATCGTACACCCAACGGACTTGTCACTGAATCGTAAATTGACACTTCGTACCGCATAGTGTGTGTCTGAGTTTAGGGTGGACAAGTCCGTAATTTACGGGGAATTTTGGTTGTATCATAGCTTGATTAGTTTGACAAGATTGTGGTCAAAGCTCTCACTGTCTAAAAATGCCACATTGGCGGGAACGTACAGAGCTCTAGTGGGTTGCATCAAGCATACAAGTATGGTTGGCCAATACTACTCACTTAATTAAGTAGCGGTTTCCAAGGCTCAATTAAAATGGAGTCCGTTAAATACCTTTACGTCTTTGAAAGTACTTTTTTTAACCGTGGTCCTTTCAAAGTGCATCAAGCATCCAATTAACTATGTATGCAACACTCGAACAACTTGCCAGCCTATTGCTTTAGGATTCCCCGGCATATTCCACAATCTCTCGGGTCGAGAGCCACAGTTCTCCCCCTTCCTACACCATTTTGAAATCCAAACGCCTCAAGACAGCAGAACTGTACAGATGAATTTACTAGATCTGCACAAGGAATTTCTTCATTTAGGAAGAAAGAAGTTATTCCTCACAACAAAACGCACACACTGCATCAATTGATTCCTCTCGTGTCTCATCTCCTCAGCAAGCAGCTAAAAGAAAATTGGGGGAGAAGCTAGTCAAAACTGGCAATCCAATAACAAAGAGTGAATGTATGACAAAACCCACCATTTGCAGCAGTGTGGGCCGCTTACTGATCAGCGAGGCGTGTCGCATGCAGGCGCGACGTCTAGCGAACATCTGAACGAGAGGATGAGCATCGAACGCCTTAACTCCACCCCTCGCGGACACCTCATCAATCTCCATCTCTGCATCATCCGCTGCTGTGGATGATGTTGGTGCATCCTCGTCTTCTGCATTCCTTTTCGATCGAATCCGTCGCTCCTTCCGCCGCCCTCCTCGTTTCTCCCGTTTTGGACGGCCATTTCGCCGCCCCTCTGAAGCTGAAGGGAAAAGTGGAGAAGTCGGCTAAATTCCACAGGTGGAGGCTGTTTTAAAACAACTAAAGCCTACTTTTGGAGCCCAGTGTGGCTTGTGGATCCAAGTGGGCATCTTCCACTTGCGCGTTTTTCGGTTGAACAGTTTCGAGTTGTTCAAGAAGAGTCTTCTTTGTGGACGAGGACTGAAATGACATCCACCACCTTAAAAACTGCCTCAGGAGTCAAAAAGAGAACCGGACACAAGCACCAAAACAACCAACCGCAGGGGCCTTAATTTCTTCGACCTCTTCCAACTGTTCGGACCAACTGACATCGCTGTCGTAGCTGACAAGGGGTGGTGGCGCAGAAGCGGACATGGATGGAGCTTCCTTGTCTTCATCGATGCCCACTGTTGGCAAGTCAGCCTCCGCTTCAGGTGTGTCTTTCGCACTTTCCACACATGAGGCCTGGAAAGGAGAATCAGGCATTGGTTAAACAGACTCAATAGAATGAAAAAGCTGCTACTGAGTGATGAACTTACTGGTCTTTCAATATTATCGCTATTAGTCGCTAACTCGAGCTTATCCGGCGCAGATGAATGATCCAGACGCGATTCTCCATTCACCTTCTGTAGCTAGAAAATAACATCGACTTATCAACAGCCAAACCGAACAAATTTTTGAAACAGATTGAACATCGAGGCACTGCTGCTTACCGAAGACGGAGGTTGAGTTGGTTGCTAGAACGAAAAAGGAGAGATGACTTCTAACGACACCACGCTGGATTTAAGAGCAAAGCATGGTAAGCATACCTGTTCTACTGAAGGATGAGTGTCAGTACAATTTGCCTCCAGCTTCGGCCTCTTGCTGCTTTCGTCTCGAGGTTTTCGTAATTCCCGGGGCTTTCGTGAGTTCAGAGAACTGAAGGGTTCCAAAAGAGGGCCGTTTTATTGTACCTTGTCCAGATAAGTGAAAGCCTATTTGCCACACCAAAAAGCGTTGTCGCAGAGGTAAAACCTGAAGTTTTCATTCCTACCTTTCGAATGAATTGACCCTCAGTTGAGTTTATAAATCAGAGGTCAGGCTATGCGCAATACCATCGAATTCTAAAGTGCTCAAGTTGGAGACCCTTTATTTTGATCCAAATGCATATTCTACCGGATCACCCCCCCTTCCCACCTTGTTTAGCTAAAGCGAATCGATCGGAGAACCTAAAAACAACTTCTCTGAGGGTAAAATTTGCCCATAAAAATTGGATAAATACTCGGTCTGCCACCTCATGCAAGTTGCATACCAAGGTATCACAGTCTCGACAACACCTACCCGAATTTTCGAGTCAGCAGGACCTGCCCGCGGTCAATGCGGTAGCCCACCTCACGAATCTTTGCTTGGACGCGTTCAAATGTGGGATAGTTTCTATATCACAAATAAAAAAAGACCTGATAAAGGAATCCCTGAGAAAACAAAATCAAGCAAAGGGAGGGCAATTTTACCTGCGTCTAGCTTCACGCCACCGTTTAAGAGCAGGATCGCTGTGTTCGGCATCACCGTTGGTATCTGTGGCCGATTTGGCGGTGGTATGCTCCGTCTCCAGGTGAAAGGCGATGGCAGTGGGGTGAATATTACGACCGCAGCTATTGTCCGCCGTCCCGGGCACGCCGGGACAGACGACGTGCTCGGCTGTGTGACGGTCGAGTTCCTCGGCAGTGAAGAAGTGCTGCTGGCAACACGTTGCTAGGGGATTGGCGAACTCGGGCTCGGCGATGCCGAAGGAGACGCCACAGATGCCGTCGCTATAGTAATTATTGCAGGAGTCGGGATCGCGTCTACGGTACTAGAGAGGAGACAACTGCGTAAAACCAGGCCAATGAATCCCTTCTATCTACTTCCACAGAAAGAACTTCTTCAAGGTTCTCCGTTCAATAATGATTCCCAACTTTTTGCTTCGAAGACTTCAAAAAAACCCTGTGTCAGTAGAAGAGTTTACACCATGTGATTTCCTTGTTTAAGCATGATGACAGGCACAAATGGCGGGCATCAAACTTAAACCACCTGTATCCATTTCAAGGATGTATAGAATTTCTGCTACCACCCATCTGAGTGCCAAACACAGTAAAGAATTTTCAGAACTTACCCTTTTGGACAGAAGTACATGCTACATGCTAGAACTGTAAACATTTGTTTGACGATTTTGGTGATCCCACAGCCTGGAATTAAAACTACCTTTATGAATCTGGTGAGAGACGAAGGATTCAGAGCAAAAACTCGAGATTTCGCAACCCTTACAAAACGTTTTGTGGGTCACTGAGACTAGGTACCTAATTATATTGGTGCTGACCAGAATAGAAGCAATTTTCGAGGTTTGTGGAGCTATGGCAACTAGTGATGCTAATCAAATATTTAAATGAAAAACTTTGGATGTTCTTCCTCACCATGTACAGCGACATTTTGCCCTCTTAGTCACTAATAGGTTGAAAAGGAGGACCTGCTTACTGGACCAATTCATGATGCACCGTGAGTTGTTATTTTGGAGGCTAGAAAGGTTACATGTGGGGTCCCAGCATACTGCACCGGCGGCTGGATACTTCCAGCGAATGATTGGCAGTACCACAACTGAGGCAGTGTCTTCATAAAATTGGTACTTAAAAGAGACGCAGAATTGTGGGAACTCCTCAAACTGTCTTTGTAAAACCATAAGTTAATCAAAAATTCTATCCATTTTAGGGCTCTGGTTTTTATACAGGGACAGAAAAGGCACAGAGACAACTTGGAGCACAACTGGCGTTGCAGATGAGTGAAGTTAATCAACGAACCGAGACAACGAAAAGCTGTGGAGCTCTGATTCAAACCGCATAAGGATATAAGTAGAAGGGTGTTTGGTGAGCTATTACACAGAACAAAGAATTAAGGAACCAAAGTGACAAGGTAAAGAACGCATTTGGACGGTCAGATCCATTCTGTTGCATGTATTATTGAATAGAATTTATTCCTTTAGCCTTTAAAGACTCAATATTAACAAACTATAGCAAAACACCAAAGATATATTAAGGATGGACCCAAAATCCGACATAGTAAACTGAAGAAGATATGATATACTGCAACGGAAACATGTTACCACAAAGGTGAAATGAGTAGCAGGAAAAATATTCGAAAATACTTTAGAGAACTTAATGCAATTTCCCGTTCAAGTTGCGGTAATGCAACGCAGCATGAGGTAATTTCATCAAGTCTAACGTCTTTAGCAGTTCGTGGTAACTTCTGTATAACACGTACACAAAAGCGGTCATCAAAAACTGCCGTCTAAAAGCGATGAAGAAGGTTACAAATAGTGGATAAGAATGAGGTGTTCGATCAAAATGTAGAAACATGGCATACCACCACAACACTGGTAGAAAAATTCCACTGCTAAATCCATAAAATTTGGAGGAATACTCCTGGATTAGGCTCATATATGTGAATGCATTTGGCTACGATACAAAGCCGACATAAACCATTTACACTTGCATCAGACTACATGATAGCGAAAGTAGTACTACCAAGTCAAGAAAAAAGGCAATGAGCCACAGCTTACATTTTGTGCATTCCTCTGATTTTGTGCTGAATAATCTTTGAGGAGACTCTCTTGCAACTTTTCTAACGTACTGCTGGCCTCCCAAAGGCTAGAAAAATCTGGTAGTTCCATCAAATAACTGAAATTAGATAATCCTTTAGTGCCAGAAAACCAAAAAGTGCATTAGGATGACCAAATCGTACAAGTACTTAAGGAAACCCCTTACTGAACCGAAGCTAGACCCAAGCTGGCAGACTACACACGCCCAACGCGCATCTCTGCGGCGCTCTAACACGCCATGACCTTGAGAAGAGACTTGAATTTCCAAAAAATTTGGCGTTGTTAAAATCTATGCAAATGGTTCAATCAAATAATAAAACACTGTCTATTCTTATTTTGGGTGTACTGAGGGGCCTCATTGGGCCCAGCCTGAGGTCTCGACTAAGTAATTTAAAACCATTGATCGCATAAGCATGTCCACAAAATTTAGAGAATTCCTCTAAAACTTCTTGAGAGTGACCTATTAAAGGATGGTTGGTTTTCACCATCGCACTTAAAGTTCGAGAACGTTCACCATGGTATGTTGTTTAGTTCTGCACTTTAATGCCATGCATTAACATCCCCGCGGATTGTACTTCCGATTCAAAACCAAGCTAACGCCCTAGTTACTTTCACACTTCGGTAATAAAATATCTAATGCTCCACTGATACTTCCTTATACTTTAGTGAACACATGTTTCATCATTTGATTTGCTATTGTAGCATCATGAGCCTACCTCGACGGCAATGGAAGGCATAAGATTGGGGCAGAATGCATGTATTCATTAAACAGAGAGAACGGAGCTACTGGTATTTCTAAGAGGTCAGCCCACTCGGCTAGGGTAATATGACCACCTAAGTGGCCGAAACTGGAACCCTCGGTCAGAACAAACAAGGCTTTACAGCTATAGCCAATGCATTGCTCATCTCCACACATTAATTTTAACATTTATATAAGGTTGCAGTAGATGGATAATTTGTGTGAGTTCGCGGAAATAGTACTTCTATCATTTGCATATTCCTCTCTTATGACTTCTTCCTTCGACTGCCGCGAGAGTGAAGAGGCTGGTCACAAACATTATTTGTGTTGTCTAGCACCTGTCAAGGACCAGGGATGCGGATGTCTGAGGGCAATCACAATCTAATCTGATCAGTGCTAACAATGAGCACCATACCTGAATTGTGTTCTCGCCCATAAGACAAGTTTAAAACAGCATAATTATATCTGGACGAGGGACTACAGTTCTACTAAGTTGCTCCATCCATAATTAAAGAGTGCAGAATGGGAAATTTGAGGTTAAATATTTAATTATCCACACTTCACTAAAAGCCTTTGTAGCGTCTCGAGGCTCCCTTAAGGTAAAAGAAGGCGCAGTACTAGGGCAGAATATATATATATTCCGGGAACAGAGGACTTAAGGGCTGTTGGCACGGCCCGGAGGCCGACCAACCGGCTAGTACAATATGACCACCCAAGTGACCTAAATCGGTAGCTCGAACAAACAAAGTATTACACAGCCCCTCTCTTCTTTCGACCGTCGTCCCCGACGCTCCCCTTCGTCCGCCTCCCGTGTCAGCCATCACAACGTAATCAGTGCTGCGAGAAGCACCCACGAGCTAACCGTCCCAGTCGTCGAGGTTCGAACGCATGTGTTCCTGTAGTGCCATCCATTCCGCGTAGCACTCGGTGCAGCAAATGCGCGCCTCTTGGCCCTCCTCTGGGCTTGGAGTCCACGGCTAGTGTCGCTTCAGTTGTTAATAGCTTCCCTGTCGAACACGAGGGCGAGGGAGATGTCGAGCATGAACGTCGATCTCGACCCTTCTGTTACGAGATACCAAAGGTTCTTTCCTCCGTAGCACATGTACTTCATTCACAACGCCGACGTTTGCCAGAAACGGCATGTAGCAGGATAAAATCCATCAAAGTCGGGTCCGCTTTCCGCTGCCACCAATGTAGCGTCCCGAGGCTCCCCTTAAGGTAAAAGAAGGCGCAGTACTAGGGCAGAATATATATATTCTGGGAACAGAGGACTTGGGGGCTGTTGGCACGGCCCGGAGGCCGACCAACCGGCTAGAACAAGATGGCCACCCAAGTCATCTAAACCGGTAGTTCGAACAAACAAAGTATTACAGCCTTAATACAGTGACATGATGATTTTTCTTCATGTCCCTAAACACTCAATCAATTTGACATTCTATATTATAAAATTTGTTGCACCCAAGTAACTCCTTAGGCCTGCATGCAGTACATACTTCTCTAGCATCTCGCGAATTCAGCAAAATCTCTAAATTCTGCACCCCATAATCGCTAAGGGGCCATTTGTTTAAATTAAGAGATTAGGATTCGACGTTACGAAGCATTAAGCTATGCAGAATATCGGAACAAGTGAAGCTCGACCGAAATTTTTCTGCCTTAAGATCTAACCACATACCAAGAACGGTAATCAAGAGAGTAGGTTTTTGATCCCTCTCGATTAATCGTAAAGCCTTAATCCAGGGAATACGGCATTACCAGGGCTTCTTGTTCTTCAAACGTTCTTAACTCATAAGCAGATCAAAGCAATATTGAGCTGAATCTATGGGAGATAATTAGTGCCGCTAGGGTGTAGAACAGATAGGCTGTAAACAAAATTGTTCATAGGATACATTACAAAGATTGAAACGGCATTGTAATATTTTGTTTGTTTGAACTACCGGTATAGGTCACTTGGGTGGCCATCTTGTTCTAGCCGGTTGGTCGGTCTCCGGGCCGTGCCAATAGCCCCCAAGTCCTCTGTTCCCAGAATATATATATTCTGCCCTAGTACTGCGCCTTCTTTTACCTTAAGGGGAGCCTCGGGACGCTACATTGGTGGCAGCGGAAAGCGGACCCGACTTTGATGGATTTTATCCTGCTACATGCCGTTTCTGGCAAACGTCGGCGTTGTGAATGAAGTACATGTGCTACGGAGGAAAGAACCTTTGGTATCTCGTAACAGAAGGGTCGAGATCGACGTTCATGCTCGACATCTCCCTCGCCCTCGTGTTCGACAGGGAAGCTATTAACAACTGAAGCGACACTAGCCGTGGACTCCAAGCCCAGAGGAGGGCCAAGAGGCGCGCATTTGCTGCACCGAGTGCTACGCGGAATGGATGGCACTACAGGAACACATGCGTTCGAACCTCGACGACTGGGACGGTTAGCTCGTGGGTGCTTCTCGCAGCACTGATTACGTTGTGATGGCTGACACGGGAGGCGGACGAAGGGGAGCGTCGGGGACGACGCTCGAAAAAAGAGAGGGGCTGTGTAATATTTTGTTTGTTTGAACTACCGGTATAGGTCACTTGGGTGGCCATCTTGTTCTAGCCGGTTGGTCGGTCTCCGGGCCGTGCCAATAGCCCCCAAGTCCTCTGTTTCCGGAATACATGTATTCTGCCCTAGTACTACGCCTTCTTTTACCTTAAGGGGAGCCTCGGGACGCTACAGGCATCACACAGAAAAACTGCACAAAAGCAAAATCCGTATCTGAAATGGGTGGGTGTTTTGGTTGACGCACATTTTTGCCTTTGTGGGTCAAATAAACTCTTTAAGCAAAACGAATTAAACTGTGTTAAAATGTCTTCTTCGTATTTGTGAATCAAAAGGTAGCAAGGATGTCAAAGCAAAATGAGGTCTATTTGATGGTAAGTAGGTTGTTAACTCTACTAAATAATAATTTGTCCCCGACAGGCAGTAACTTGGAATCACTATCTCTCATGGTGCCAGATATTTTAGGCCAAGTCCTAGCCAAACTATTGTTGACTTTATTATAATTAAAATATATCTCTAGTACTTCCCACTAGTAAAGTCAGATACATTCATATAATTGTGACCAACTTATGTCTGGCTAGTGTTCACTTTGTGCTGTGGTGGATTATGTTGAAATTTATTCTCACAGCCGTACCGGTGATATTTTCTTCTGCAGTGATAAATCAACTAATGAGAAAAGCGCTGAAAATAAATGTGGTACATGTGCTCGTAGCCAATAGTAATTTTTGCAGAAAATAAGTGAACAAACGAATGCTGACTTGTGTATTATTTATAAATGGATCAGTTTAATGAGTCGTCCTCCCAGTTTTTCATAAGCGGAGAAAACGGGTAATCTTGCTTGCCGCAAAATATTTACCGTGCTTTAGAACTGAATCAGTGGATGTAAATGTATTAAGTGGGTCTAGGGATCCCACTAATTCTGATGTGACTGAGGTACGCAATGTAATCCACATCTAGTTCTTGAGGAACTTACAAAGCTGCGAAGAGACAATTTCAATCTTCTCCTTCTGTGCCACAATTATAGGAAAATTTATGAAAGCGATTCAAAAGGCAATCCTGTCCTTGTAAAGCTCAGTCTATTTCAACTTATTCCTGTAGCGGCTTACAGATCTTGAAAGTGAGAATGCTCGTCTTTCGGATCAGCTACAAGAGAAATCGCATTTGTTAAATTGTGCATCGTAAGTTCACGGTAAATTAATATAGCCTCGTAGTAAAATGCTCGTGTCCTTGAAATCCGAGAACGAAACTCTTCACGCGGATCATGAAGACTTGGTTTCTAAGTTCCAATCTTCAGAACGAGGTAATATTTCTCTTTATTTCCAAGTTAATCCTTGCTAGAGTGGATTCAGCGCTACACTAACCTGACCGAGGAATTGCATGCTCAAAAGACGCTTCAGCTCCGAAATGAAAGCAGTCGTGAAATGGCGGAAGACGAGTTCTTGTTGCTTGAGAACGCACAAAACTCGTGAGTTGGTGTTTGAGGAATTCGAAGGTCCACTTAAATGAAACACTTACTTAATCCTGTATTTTAAAGTGAAATATCCGAGCTTCAAAGGCGTCTTTCTGATGCTCAGTCAAGAATTGCCCTCTTGGAGGCAGAACTTAGTGCTACTTCTTGTAAAGAAGGCGTAACTGTAGGAACAGATACGGATCCTTATATGGGTGAATCTCAAGAACATGAAGCGAAATTGCATCTTTCACCGACTCCTCCGCCACGAACCAGATCGATTTTGAACACTGATTCGTCAAAACTTCTTTCAGAATTAGTTACCTCACCAAAGATCAGAGAATATGCTGAACTGTTGCGACGACACAATGCAGCTCGACTCATGAGTGAGGATTTAGTGAATAAAAATGTTTCATTGAACAAGGAACTGGCTATCTGTAAGCAGGACCTTACTGGCTATCAATCAAAGCTGGCTGAGGTGTCAGAGGAGCTGCAAACGGAGAGAGCACTGCATGCTGAGAACTTGGAGGACTACAGGAAAGCGGTGCAGGGCCTTCAAGACCGCATTACTGACCTTCTTGGAGATCGAGATCGATGTGAGACACTGACTGCTGAATTAAACCAACTTAAGGAAAACGAAGCGAGGTTGAAATGTGAACACGCACGCCAGCTACAAAATCTTGATAAGGTAAGTCGGGATTACTCTGTGTTTAGTCCTTCTAGATGCTTCAAGAACGCGACAGGGTCGTTTATGATTTGATGACTGGTGGAACGGCGACGCCGGAGGAGATCTATGACAAAGTCAGAACAGAAGAGGTAACTGCCGCCAGTCAGTGTATTCTTCTGTCGCTTAGGTTTATACTCATTCTGATAGGTCTGAACTGATGGAACAGGAAGTGATTGCTTGTAGCATTCCTCCTAGAAAAGCAATTCATTCTCCTCTTGAGCCTCCTGTTTGTGGTACGTCCTTAATCCAGCTTTTTTTTACCCCTTTTCCAAAACTACTCTCATAGCTCTTTTTGGCATCTGACGCTCAAATCGTTTGGACTTCTCTAAAAAAATTATGCTTACAAACCGTTTGTACTAACAGTGAAGCCAGTTCTTTTTATGACTTCGAAAAAAAATTATCGTGACTTTCATACTTTTTTTCGCCGTTAAGCCGAGGAGACAATTTGTGCAGAAGAACCTGCATCTGAGATCGATGATCCTGTTCAAGATGTCGTCGATCCTCTCCACATTTCCGGAGGCATTCTCGACAAGACCATCCAGGAGTTACAAGCAGCTCTAACGCGCTTACAATCAGAAATCTCAGTGATGGAGGTAAGTCTATCGCAATTCTTTCACTTCCTTGTCGTCTAAATTTAGGCACCAGAGCCCTGTACCATGTCGAGGGGTGACGAGGGTGAGTGTCACACCACAGTTGCCTTTCACTCTGTGGATAGGCTGAAAGAGGTCCGTCTCATCATTCAAAGCCTTCTCAATCACTTTGACAGCATTCGAGCCATCAAGGTATTGTTTTTTTAACTCTTAGTCACTCTGTAGCTATCTCTCGGTAGGACGATTAAAAGAAGTCTCCTAGTGAATGCCTCTGTGGAAGTGGGTTGTGATCTTCGGCGAATCCATTCAGCAGTTCTGCCTCTTCAAGGCAGAGACATGGAGGAGGTTGAAGAGGAGAATGTCCTAACCCTCTCTCACTCCACTGTTGATATGACAACTATTGAGCACTTGAAGGATCGCGGCGATGAGATTATGACGGAGAAGGATGCGGAGGCTACTTTTGACATCTCTCGTGAAGACGTGAAATCTTCAGACGTCTCTGCCATTGAGGCTCGAAATCGAATCTTCTTTGACCGTGTCACGTTGGCGGTAGGTTTGTTGAGGATGCTGGCGTATCGCTTACACTTCCCGCTGACCATTTATAATGGTAGACAAATGGGAAATCTCCTTCCACTCTCAGGTTGCGAAGATTCAAGACGCCGTGGAAGACTTCACATTTAGAGCTGCCACAGAAATGCTCACGGCTTTGGCCTCACAGCCAGTCAAAAATGTCAGGAGAGGTGACAATGGTCACGGTATCGAAGGCGACGACGAGGTGGAACGAACGCAGACGCGGACGGAAACTCGAACCCGGACGCCTTCAGTCTCTGCTGACACGCTGGCAGACATCTCACGACCTCATACGGGATTCTCGGAAATTGCTGAGGAGTACGTCGTCTGTGGGGAGTCCTTATAATTAAATCAGTTGTTGTTCATGGCAGGACTTTGTCGTCATGACACGTGTTAGCTACATATCAATCGGTAGCGTCCTCTAGTACCTTATGTATCGGACTTTGATTCGTTCGTCTACTGACTTCAGTCTCTTCCCTTTTGCTCTCCCTTTTAGAGCCGTTGAAAAGGATGTGATATCAAAAAATAGTCACCTTCGTTACCTAGATCCGGCCAAAGCCTTCCACGATATCAATATCAGCCTTCTTAGCGAGCTCCTCACTCGCTTTGTCGACATGATGGCACGCGTTCAGACTCTAGCGGTGGGTGAGGTCAGCAGCTCTGAAAGAGTTTCTGCCCCTTCACCTTCTCTTGCTTTTGTGATTGAAGATGATAATCATAGCGCTTTCGCGGAGTGGTCAGCCAAAGGTCGTGAGTGGTTTGGGCAATTTATTGCTGCTCTTCAGAATGCCTCAATGCTGCCCCTAGTGTGAGCTTCCCATGATTGTTCTTTTGTCCGGTTCTGCTAAAAATAATTTGACTGTTTCCTATTCTGTTCAGACAATCCAATTTGGAAGAGCTGGAACGCGAAGTCATCGGCAACTTTCCCCATCTGAAGAAGACACAGAACGAAACGGAACCACAGTTTCAGGTGGGTGAATAGCTTCGTACGGCACTCCCAAGACATCATGATTCTTTTGTGATTCCTCTTCAACCACGTGCCTCACACCCTTCAAGCATTGGTTGCTTCAACCCCATTATATGCCACATTGAAGCACCACCGTCTCGGCTCTGAAGAATAACTCACTCTCACCTACCTAGCACCGTCGTCTGCCTTGACTTTGAATGCAACGCCTCTTGATCGGATGCATCAATAGGCATCAAATCTCACTACCACAACTTAGTACTTTCGTCACTACTAAAGTCTGTCCCGATTGAAAAACCATCACTACGGACACGGCATCAGCGCTTCCACTATCGCCCAATGCTTTTTTTTTTCAATTGCTGCGGCTCAGCGACTAATAAAACCCATCTATCCTCCCCTCATTCCAGCAGACTAGGGACACTCTCTATCCACTTCTCTTTCCTCAACTCAATTATGGTTACCACAAGCTGAATATGACGCTTTACCTCTTCCCTCCCACACTCCGACTGCCTAGGAGAAGGACGCCCAGACCTTACAGCCGAATAACATAATTCCCCAGGAAGATTATGAAGATCTTGCGGCGAAATGTGATCGACTGTCAGCATTGAATGTGGAACTGCAAAACGCGCATGTCCTCTTGTCGGAAGAGTGGAGTACGGCGCGTCGACAATACGAAGCAACCCTTGCCGACCTCCGCACTACCGGTGATGAACTGCGAAGTGAATTGGAGCGCTCCGAGAATATCGCTCGCGATCAAAGCAGTCGGATCGGGGAATTGGAGGTTGGTGCGCATGTTTTTTATCTACCTTGTAACCTATAGAGGTGAAAACATTTTTACGGTTTTAAGCAGTCATTGTGAGTGAATCAGTTGGTGTGGAAGTCGGATTTGGTAGTGGCCGATTCGACTACTTTTTGGTTGGAAATTTCTGTATTTCTCGGTCGTTTCACCACCTAAGGCGGTTGAATTAGGCACCCCTCGAAGCACTGCAGACATGGTTACTCTAGGACTCTATTTGTCTTTGGCTGGTAGTGCAGTAGTTTGCAGTAGTGTGGAGGCGCAAAGACCACCTACTACTGACCAATATACCTCTTGTTGCATTTACCAAGGATCGCCTCACAGAAGCCAGCGCTCACGCCACTAGTTTGTTGGAGGAGTTGAATCAAACCAAGGTGACAATTACGAGCCTTCGAGAGCGCCTAGAGCAGGCGGACAATGAGGCCTCACGTCACCGAAGCGAGTTGGAACAGTTCATGCTCCGGGCGCAAAGCATTGCAAAATTCGATGGCACGACTTCTCCCTCCCTCATCACTGTCTTCGACTGCCTGCTGGCTAGTTTGGAAGGCAGAATCCAGTCCGTGGTGGAGGAGAGGAAGCGAGAAGAAGAGGGAAGAGTTCAAAGTCTCACGAGCTCCTTTGAGGTCAAGGTCAGCGGTTTAGAGGAGGAGATGCAGAAGCAAGTTGAGGTGAGACTTACCGGTAGATTTCCTAGATATCGAAAAAACCTTTAGAAACATCAAGAGCTTTCAGAACTCCAGGTTTATGAACCACTGTTACGGCATCTGAATTTCTGCATTTTCAGGCCTACGAGAGTAGAATTAAGCACATGAACTCCAGATACTCCAGCCTTCTGGAATCTTCGCAATCCAAATATGCAGTTTGTAAGGAATCTGTCTTCTTTTTGCCCTATTTCTGTGATGGATGGTTACATTCGAAATCCAGATGCCCTAGATGGATGGGAATGCCTTCTCTCCAGATGAAGAACGCTGTGAAACTCTGGCCTTCCGAGAGCAGGAACTCAACGCTGAGTTGGAGACAAAGGAGGTGGAGCTGGAGCACCTTCGCCAGGACTACCAAACGCTTCAAGCTGAGGTGGACATTCTTCGCCGTCGGGCAGTGAATGCAGAACGCGCGATTAGTGAAGAGTTGGCTGAGAAGGCACGTAAGTATCCCGAACTCAAGGCTATCGCCATGGATCTCAAATCTCGACTGTTCAAACGTGCCGAGTAGGTTTATCGGTGATCTTACGTGTTTGGACGACTTTCGATTCTTTTAACTTTTTTTCCCGTAGACTGCTGGAACACTCACTAAACGAGGCGAAGCGTCTGCGTCGAATCATTCAGGAGAATGATGAGCGAGCGAAGGAGTTTTTGGAGGAATTAGAACGACTTCGTGCGCAGATTCTAGCAAAGAACTCATCGATTCGTCAGCTGGAGAAGCTGGCAGAGCAATGCACTGGTGGAAGGGTGAAGCCTTCTCCCCTTGGAAGGAAATCTAAACCGGAGTAACTCATTTGAAATCGAAAAACCACGAATTCCCTCTTTAACAACTAATCCAGCGTTACTCCACCCTTTTGTATTTCTAGTCCTCCGAAGCCTCCCTCCTCTGAATGCCTTGAACAGTCACCTCAAAAGGCCTCAGTGCAAGTGACAACACCCTCTACAAGTACAAATGACAGTGGTGGAGAAGAGAAAGTTGATAGCCTCTGTTCGGTCACCCGACGTTCCTTTTTCGTCGACTCCACGCAAGAGTCAGCCGACACAGCTAAAACCGCCTCCACTGAAACTCCCAGCGCCATCACCGTTCCAGTGGTGACAGTGGCGAAAGAGGACGAGGTGGCTCGAACTGTCTCTTCGGGACTCGTATATTCTGCACCTCAGTGGTGAGTCCTCCTCGTTGTTAGCTGGGTGTAGCATCATCATCATTAATGTTTGCAGAGGAATTACGGAGGACCAGTAAGGATGAAAGTGATGTGGGGCATTCCTTCCTTCCACCTGTTTCACCCTTTCCGTGTAGCATTGGAACCTCGCGTCCTCTGTTGTTGGAGCCCTGTGGTGTAGAACCACTCCGTCGGCACCCCTCTTTCACGACAGCGGGTGAGACCATTTCAATTGTTGAAGTCGAGAACGACGAGGGGTTGGACGGCTCAGTAGAAGGGGTGACGCAGAGCCTCGCTAGCAAGGAGGAGGCCTCACTCACCATCACCATCTCGCTTCCTTCTTTGACGCATCCTGCCTCTGGAGAAGCAGATGTGGCGACACATGGGGATGACTCTTGAGGTGCGGTGCGGCTTCGCTGCGAATCTCCTCCTTATACCCTATCGGTTGATTAGGTCTTGGAAGCAGTTCTCTGAGAGCCATTTCAAAGCAAACTTTGACAGCTCATTTTCAAGCTATCTCTTAGTCTCTTTTAGTTGATCACGCGTTCCCAAGCTGATGTCTCCTCTGGAAAGTTCAATTCGATGCGCTTTCAGCTGTGATTCCGATTGAGTCCTTCGACTGAAAATGTCGATGTCGTTCTATTACGCAATATCGACCGCTGTACGCTAAAGGCATCAAAAGCGTTCCACCATTTTGGTTGCTTTTTGGTTGTCCATTTCACTCCTACCTTGTGGCAATATTACCGCACATTTCTGTTTCCCTTTTAGTGAAAAATTCTGTGATTTTGCGCCATCCATCCTGACGAATACCTTGGACTGATTTGCAAACGCTGTTGTTCCCTTTCTGATTGTAAATAATGCCGATGCCATGACGATTGACCGGACTTCCTGATTCTCCTCGCCCAAGGTGGGAGGCAATACAAGGGCAAGTTATCAAGGTGTGTAAATAAAATACAGTACAGGATTAGTTCTATTAACTAAAAAAGCGCTGTAAAGAAATGCATATCTGTAAGTGAAGCGGTTAGTAGCCGACATTTCCGTCTCCGTTATCTGAGGATTTCGTGGAGACTGTAGGATGCAACCTACACAAGCCTACCTCTTATCCTGGTAAAATAAGCAGCTTTTGGTTAAAGAACCAATTGTTTTTCTTTGTATTTTGGGTAAGAGAAATATAAGGGGAGGCGTTAGAGCACCTCGATGGGGTCTCAGGACGCTTATCGCTAAAAAATGTTTTCCGTGAACGACTAAAATTAATTCCAATTGTGCCAGAAATTATAAGGCCACAGAATTTTGACATAAAAAGTTATCGGCTATGCTTATTAATGGGACAAATAAAAGCGTTAAGATTTTAGTAAATGATTGTAGTGCATATTTTGGTTAACAAAATGGTCGAACACTATTTATGGGAAAAGGACTCATCTATTTTCTTCCTAAAAATTTTAACATGTTTTAAGAACAGTCGAGTTTTAATGCATGTTTGTTGATGTGTTCATGCGTTTGTCGGCGTGTAAATAATTCAGTGTGCGGAAATTATGCCGCAGATGGCGCTAAGATGAGCATAATTCAGAGTTCTGCAATCCAGTGTGGTCCCGTTTTTCTAAGAGCCGCCGTAAGTTAAAGTTGATATTTGTTGTCCGCTTTCCGCATGGTTGCCTTCGTTGCGATTATCAAACTGCTTTTTACCTAGCTTCATCACTTAATGTCCGTTTGCTTGCTCAGTGCTTACTTGGACAGTTTGTATTACATGTGTTCGAATGGGTTGTTTTCATGTCAAGTTTATTTTGTAGACCCTTTTCAAAGTTAATACTCCATTTTGGGCCATCAAATTATCCCTGTCCATTTTGAATTACTTGGCTGCCTTTTTAGTTGAATGCTTGGACAGTTTCTTAGGACACTTTACTGTTCCTCATAATCTCATACTATGCCTCAGTGTTTCATCAAACAACAAATGGCCTTCTGTGTCTTGGGGTTTAAGGTCATTAAACTTGCAAGTTCTCTAGATGCAATTGCACTGTACCCTTATTTTATTTTCTACAAGCACGAAAATGCGCCAATTTTTGTTTTCTTGTTATCTTAGTAATTTATAGGCCGTGTATTTAATGTATTTTTGCTGTATTTGCTACTACACTTCAGTTTCTAGTTTAGCTCATTTTCGTGCACCTACTCAGCAGTGTCTACTTCCATGGCAACCGTTTGTGTTTCTTTCCACATAGACTTCTGACCTGTTTTTCTCCTGTAATTTCTTTGCCTATGGATAGACTAAGCTTGGCATTTTAAATCCTAGTCTCTCCTGTATTCGTTGCCTTGTTCATTGTTTTCCCCTCTACTTTTTTCAGGTAGCCTGGGTCTCCGGTGACTTAACCAACACTCAGATTTTCTGTCTTCAATGTCTCGAGGGTCTGCGCTACAATCCCACCTTCCCACATTTGGCCGCCTGTCTCTACTTCGTAAGTCGTTCGCTTTCCTTTTCTCCATCCCCTTCTATCTGTTTTCCTCTAAAATACAGGGTTTGAACTGATCCTTATTTCTAAGGAAGGAACTTATTGTCATGTGTTGTAATGACCCGAAAGGCAGTAAGGTTGGCTTTTCTCAGATGCATTAAATTCACTGAACTCGTTTCCTTTGGAGGTCCCCTCGTTTCTGCCATTTAAGTGTGATTTTATTCTTAAAAATGTACCGAAGATTGAAGGAATGGAGTGACAGTTTTATTTTAATGAGTCGCGTCATCAACTCTGGTTTTTTAATTACGCTATGAACGAAATGTTGCATCAAGGAAAAACCGTTGTAGTTCCCCTGTTTTACACATGATTGTCACGTCTGTGTACTTTGGTGTTTTCGGCGAGTATTCGGATTTTTCGATAGGCTACATCCTTGGAAGAAGCTCACATTTATGTTCGCATGATTGCCGTGGCATCCCGGAATTTGACTGTGGATCTCATGGTTGTTAACACAGAGTACAATAGCAGGGATTCCTAATGCCCTCAGCTAAATAAAGTGGGTCGGTCGCTGTGCTTTGTGTCTTACATCAAATATTTCATTGACTTGGATAGATTTTGCTAGATGTGTTGGGTCCTTTTTCCTTCTTCCCTTGCTTCAATGGGAACCGACAAATGAACTCCTCTTTAAACCAGGTGTTGGAATATGGGCTAGCTCAATACACTTCCAAACTACTTACGTGTCCGAAGTGATGGGTTTTTCTGAACCAATTATCCTCAGATCAAGGAGGTATTGCATTTTCGTTCCAGTTTCGAGCCTATTCACCCTATTTTTGATGCGAGTTGGTGCAGCTGTAATGCTCCTGAATCGATTATGTGTACACTGTGTCAATTATTTGTGTCAACTGTTGAAACCGTGTCAAGCTCTGTTGCTGGGTGAGCTGCCCATTTTCGTCTGTGCTGCCAAGGCAAGCGCAGAAAAGGTAACAGTTTAATTGGGTTAAGAATTGATTGACAACGCTGGCTCTGTTCTAGGAATCCCTTTCAACCTCTTTTCAGTAGTTTGAAGTTTTCTCCTTTGCAATCGCATCCAGTAACAATGGAAAAAGATTGGTATGCCTTTCACCACTTTTGGTGTAGTGAATGGATTCGACGGTACGGCGTTAACTATCGGAATTGACGTGACGGAGTAGAAATTAAGGAAGTTTCGGCAAATTCTTAGTCTTGGAGGTTAAACTTGGAATTTCCTTTAGTTCTGTATGCCATTGCCGTTGTTAAAGTATAGAGCTGAATTGCCCATACATTATTCCATCATCCCCTTATTCGTCTCTGTTAATGCCATGATGGCTTGCATTTGGACTCTTTAAAGTACCGCATAAAGTGCATAAATTGCCTTAACCCTCCAATCATACCCTAAAGGCGTAACCAGGCGTTGTTAGCGTGTAGAAGAGATGGTAGGCTCTGGACATGGTAGTGAGGCAGGACGAAAGTACAAATCACGGAGACTGGAGAGCCCGCGTAGGTAAATGTAGATTCAGACGAGTGTTTGTAGTAATTTTTTTTGGCGGGAACGGTGAATCGGAAGGTAAATTAGTTGCTCCAATCCCTTTTGTTCACAGTTTCTCCTTTTGCTGTTAGAAGGCGAATTATTAATGGGCCATACCTATTTAATTTAACTATTCAATGAGTTCCTCTAAGCGCTATGCTAATGAGCGTGTTGTCTTTCTGTTGGAGTAGGAGTAAGAACACATCGTCACTCCTTTTCAGCACGCAATGCTCAGACTCTCACCATCAGGAGCTGTCGAAATTCTAGCGAGTTTCATTCTTCAGCTCCTCCTCACCTTCACATTGCAGAGCATTCTTCACTGCCTTAAGTTCACCCATTTCCAGTATCTATACTGGGTCTCACAAGTCCTTGTTGTTAATTCATTACCTTCACCAGTTTATGAATCGCCTCCATTTTAATCACTTTGGTCTTGGGAGTAAATGCCTTCCTTTGACACTGACAGAATCCACATACCACGATTGGCATTAAAGTATTTAGAGGCAATGTATTCATGCTTTTCGTAGGTGCCCTATGAAAATATGGCTTTGCACGCTTTTAACGGTGGCTAATATCACTGACAGGATTTGATTCTGAAACTTGGGAGCGTTTCTACCCAGCTTTTTGTACTTTCACTACCAATGGGAGAGCTATTAGTTGCAGTAGTAATTGCTCACTTCTGCGCTATCCATCGCACTTATCAAACAGGGAGGTCATTGTCTTTGTCTAGCGGCATTAGTGTTTCTAATTCCTCAATTGCACTACACTTGAGGTAACCCGTGATGAGTAGAGGTTGTGCTTGTACCTGATTAATGATGCTTGGAATTTCGATGTCCCTTGGACGTGCGACTTAAAGCTGATAGTCTAAAAGGTCTCTAAAGACGATTTGTTCGTGTTTGTTTTCCACTTGTCACCCACTGATAACCCAAGGCAACATGGCTAATGTCAAAGCCAGTTTGTTAAAGCATTTTCTGATGCCATATAAGAACATGGCCTAAAATATGAAGCTCATTTGTTATTAAATTGGAATTTGGCGCTGACAGTTGGTCGCACCTCGCTGTAAGTGCTTTGTAACCTCCTTGGGGGGGCTGTGTTGTTCGCCCGTGAGGTTTACACGCCCTTCTCCCGGGCAGCCGGGGTGTGAGAGGGAAGAGGTAAAACATTGTGCGCAGTCTTTACCAGCATCAAGCCCTGTCACAAGCAGCGTGTTGGAAGGGTGTTCTTGGTCTGCTGGGAGGAGGGGAGGGTAGTCACGTTGTGTTATTTGTTAGGCAGCAGCAATTAAACAGGTCAGTTTGGCGATAGTGAGAGTGTTGATTTCTCGTTCGAGATAATGGGTTCTCCATTGAGATGGATCTTGGTAATGGTGAAGCTACTAATTTGAGGGTGTGTGATTTGACTGTCTGTTGATGGACCAGGCCATCTTAGGAGCGAGGTTGATATCACAGCAACAGGGAGGAAGACAATGATGTTTGGTGATTGAGAGGTGATAATTTTGCACATCGAAGCCGGTGGTGCTCCAAACCGAGGCAAGTGGTGCATGAAGGAATTGAGGCATGTGATTGACCTCTGCCTTGCCTTTGGGGGGGGGAGGGGGGGGGGAGGGGGGAATCGCACAGAGACGATATCAAAACCCTGATGCGTTAAGGGGAGATGCGTGGAGTTATTCGCACATTTGTAAATGTATTTCTGTTTCTTCCTGTATGTTGTTTAAGTGAGGAAAGTTGTCAAATAATTCTGAACAGAAAGGAAAACGATGAAATGGTTTTCACTGCAAATGGGGATAATTTATGAAACAGCAGGGCAGTGGTGGTGCATTTTTTTTATTGACACAATCCTTAGCGTGGAACGTGCAAATTTCTTTTCCTCCTAATTTGTGTCAAGTTGATAGGCTGGTTGATGTTAAAGTGGACGAGTCAATGTAGGCTATTTCCTATCTGAGCTTAGCTACACCTTTTCTTAGTCCTAACGTTGATATCCCCATAGAATAACGGTGGATCTGGTATGTGGTAACTGACCTTCCTTTTAAGACAGAGCCTGGCAGTGAAAACGTCGTTTTTCACTTAGCTGCCACTTTTAACCAGCTTTTGAAGAGAGCAAGCAAATGTCATGTTTAAATCCCCTTTTTGTCGTATGCTCCTCTTAATGCCAAAATCAAAGCTGTCACTGGAGCGCCAACTTGTCTTGTAATGGGATTGGCGATGCTGTAATGGGGTGCAGGCCCAAGCTAAAAAATTACAGCTTTACCAAGGTCCTTGCCAAATTGTAAGCGCTTTCACGTTCCATCGCGCTGATGTGAAGAAGATTTTCTCTTTTCGATGGAACAACGGAGTCTGGGTTAACCTGCCACCCGTGAACTTGGGTTAACAGTGCTTATGCACTGGTTGTTTTTTCCAGCTACACCACGAAGGTCTTCTTTAGCTCAGAATAGGAAAGCGCAAATTTATTAACAAAAATAAACCTGTTGCCTCGCTAATCTTGTCTTGCTACTGTCATTTTCCAAGTTTTTTTTTCTATTTTCACCTTTTAGCTGGCCTTCTGCGCCAAGAGTGACAACAGGACAGAGTGTATCCTTTTTTGTGCGCTAGTCCCGAGTTTCAGTGCTTCACATGGGAGGGAATGACAGTATTGCATTAAAAGTGATAGGAATGATGTTGTGAAGATGAAAACCTCCATCTAACCACCCACTCACCCCTTATTACCGTTCAAGGAGATCTTTTGAACCTACTTTTGAGATTCACTCATCGACCTTGCTAATCACTCGCTTCTTTTCCGCCCGTTGCATTCACGCAAGCTTGAATGATTTATTCAGCTCACTAGTTTGTTTACACTGATCAAATTAGACGCAATCTACCCCATTTCATTGAGGAACTCTGTATTCGCCTATTCAAATCGCAGACTTCAGGTGCTCTAAGGCCCCTTTGTGGGCACCATTCTGTGGGCTCAACTACTCGTGCATGGAATTCGTGTAGTAGTAAAAAATGGCATGAACCACTGCTTCTAGCCTTGGGGTTTTTTGCTGTCTTCCTCCTTGACGTCCACTTCGATGGTGCTGTCAGACGCTGACGACGTGATCGATTGTCTGCAGAACAAGTGCAATACCAAAGCCCTGCGCTTCAATCTACCCTGGTCTCTGTTGGAGTCCTTCAATGGCACCTCAAAGAGTAAGTCGAGTCAGAATGGATGCTTGTTATTCGTTCTACATCATCTATTGCCCTATTGGACCCATCCATTCGTTGGTCCATTCGTCTTCAATCCACTTTAACTTGGTCCATTTTACATCTGAGCTGTTGATCCATCACGTCCAGCTATTTTGAATTCATCCATCTTAAATCTGTTCGTGTACTCGAGTCGGACCTTTTAGTAACTAGTGTTTAGCTGGGGTGGTTTGAGTGTTTGGTCCCCTTTTTGAAAATGAGCCAATCACGCTCCACGAAAGAGGTTTGAGTTGCGGTTGGGGCGGTAGGTACAGTAGTAGGTCCGATGACTCAGCACGTCCTCATTAATTCCGTCGTAAACAAGTGAATGCTTGAATGGAACCTTCTTTACTCGAGGTTATGGCTCTAGCACACAGCTAATCTGTCACCTTCGAGTTCTCACCTCAAGCCATTTAAAGCTTCACATTGAAGAATTCCTACCCTCTCTACCACAACCTCATCCACTTTCATTATTTAATCACCAAACGGCGCCACCTTCCATCAAAGTTGTTCTCGGCTTGAGAACTATTAATTGTGAAAGCCCCCTAGCGTCTTCAATGCCCACACACAGATCGTTTGGTGTGACTCCCTTGGAAGGCATGGATGTGCACAAAAAAGCATGCTAAATGTCGCCTAGCGCAAGTTAAAGTTGGTTTTGAGGTTTCATCTTCCTCCAACTCCCTCTCCAACCGTTGCTATAGCGATTAAGCATCACATCTCATGCGTCTCTCGTGCCCTTCATACAGTGTCTTTTCAACCTCAGCATGGTAAACAAAGTAGAGGAAAGGGAATTATGCTTTTTATTTTGGTGGAGTACCGATTTCTATGGAAATGCAGTTGTGCTTGCTCGGTCTGTGGAAGTCCAGTCCTCAGGTTAGATGCTCTCAAAGACTGCCTACGGCCCAAGCTGAGCACGAAGTGATAATGGACTGTCAGGTTTGCAAGTAATCAGGCTTGCAAAGGAGGTGAAGTGACCTCTTGCTTGGCAGCTTGGCGATCTGAAAGTGGGAGATAACGCGCGGTGGAGGTTCCAGGTCATGTTGAAACGTGGGGTTTATCAAAGAAGAGTACATATTTGATGAATTATAAACTGCTTCTCTTTTCACCATGACTTTAATTGGTCTTATTGACGTTAAATTGCATTAAAACTCGGTTTCCATGCACCTCCTTTAATCTGCGACCGACTTTGTGCTGAACTTTTGCAATTCCCCCAAACGAATCCACCTTGAACTTCAATGCGCTTCTGAATCGTCAAATTTGGTGGGGTAGCGGAATTCACCCAGTTATCCGTCCACATGGAATGGAAGTCACATCAAACTTTGCTACCGAATCGTTCGAGTGATTGACTGGTTGATAAATGGACACAGGAGAAGATAAGGGAATTTACAAAGAGCTGTCTTGCTGTTCACAGGTTAGGGCTCCATATGGCGCCAGACTCATTCGCAACTGTTGTTTAGTCAAAAAAATGTCTGCTTTTTGACGTTGCTAACATCTGTCTATGTTGTATCGCATGATTTAGTTTATTTGGATGGCTAGGCCAGGGCATTATAGCTTCATTGATTTCGTAGACGCTTCTTTATATCGGAAGTAGTGGCGACGATCACAATTTGAAGGTGGAGGAGGGTTAAGTGAGTGTTCACTCCCTGATCGACGAGTGGCACGCACCTTTGTAGGGAGGCGCTGGCCACTAGGGCTTGTCGTCTACCAAAGGCAGAGGTAATTTTCAGGGCTGCCGATTTCTCTTGTCGGGTTGAAGTAGTTGCCTCCACTAAATCTTGTTTCAACTGCCTCCAATGTAGGCATTGTCATTTTCAGGGGAAGAGACTCCTCTACCAATCTCTTGTTCCTCATTCTTCCCTCTATCACCATGACAGGTTTCTTTGAACTGGCCAACAGTGACAACGTCAACGCTATGTGCAATGGTGACGTCAACGGGGATAGCGAAGTGGATGGAGGTGGGGATGGGGAGTACTTCATAGCTCCACCCGCCTGGTATCATCACTCCTGCAACCACCTCACACCTGAAAATTACGAATCTCTCGCTCTCTTCTGTCTCGAAATGGGCCTGTAAGTTTGTTATAATCTGGTCTTTATTTCCATGCGCACACGGACGCATCATCGAGGTTCCAGCCAGTGTAGTCAGGAAGAGCGGGGTCTGTAGTGCTGACAACCGTGTAGGCCTTCTTAGACTGGAGTGCTGGTCATTATTTGGGTTAATGTCTTCAAGTGCTTTGTGCTTTTCGAGGTTGATTGACGCCCTCTGTTGAGTGTCCTCTACGTGTCACGAAACACGACCTGCCCAGTGACCACACTCTGGCTTCCCTCATATTTGAAAGTCTACGACTTCTCTTGTCTTCCCATTCAGCCGTGAACTTGGTGTGGCCTTCGCAGTACGAGCCCATCAGGAGTCGAAGCGTCGTGAGTCACCCGATCTCTGTGTCAATGACGGTGATGCCAACTCCACCGTCGCCACCCCCTCCTCCTCTTATATTCGGATCCCCAGTCTTAGCCTTCCTCTTCTGCGTCATCTCGATCTCCCGCTGCCTCTACGACCGGACGAAGAAGGTTGGTTGGGGTGCCTCTTTATAGCTGATAGGATTCTCCTGCTCTCTGCTTTTTTCCTTTGTGGAAAGGTGGCTGTAGCAGTGTTGCTTCAAGATCGACTAAATCTGGTGCTACCTGATTATTTCCAAATTTTATTGAAAGAGGTATTCTCTGAAGGTCTCGCAAAGCATGGAAATCTGGAAGGTTCCTGGGAGCATTGCGGCATGGAAGTGGCAAGCAGCTCTATTATATTCACAAACCAGTAATTTTGAAGATCTTGAGGTAGGGATTGCTGTTAGGGATTGGTGGTACAGACCTAGTAGCTTCCACTGATGCAAAACCTGTAGAATTCCCCTCCTATAGGCGTGGTAGAACATCCAATCTTTGCAGTAACAGTCGAAGAAGCGAAGTGGGAATCATCCTCCTGTTCTTCCATCTCACAGGCTTACTCACAGACGACTTGGATGTTGTCTTCCCCTCAGTAGCAATCAGCCAACCACCTCAGAAGCATCAGCCTGAAGAGAGCGCTGTGCGAAGGCGGGTGCGTGGATCCATTCTCAAGAGTCCCTCCTGCAGCAATGATTGTGATAGACTCGTCCACTCGGACGCTACCGGTGATGATTGTGGTAATAAGTCTTGCCTTCTTCTTCTTCTTCTTTATCAGCTTGCATTTGATTCTATTTCCTATGACTTCCGGGTGTCCGTCTCCCATGCTTCCTACGCTGGGGTCCGCGTATGTCCACCAAGCAATGAAGTACATCCACATTAGTCGTGTCTTAGTGTTACCGTCGATCATTCTTCATCAAGTTTGTTTCCTGAAACCGGTGCCTGAGTCGTGCAACCCCACCAACCATAGCCTCCCTTGACTGTTGGAGGGTCACTCGGTTGATCTCTATTGAACGACAGCTACTGTCCTCCAACTTCTCTCCAGTGCTAGCCAAAAAAAACTAGCGTTCTATTATCCACAAAAGCAGTTGACGATGACTGTCTCTACCATTTGTGTATTCTGATGGGCTGTGTGAACCCTTCTGTCGCCTTCAGTTTACTACGACAGTCCACGGGTGGAGAAGCGTGTCCGTTTCTCCCTCTCTGCTTCTCACCCTCCTCCCGACATTGAGGCCGAGTTTGGTGGACGCAGCAACAGCCAGCGTCTCCAAGATATGGCGCGTCGTCGTGGCTACCTCTATCCCACTGACGACGTGGTCAGTGCTGGCGATGGCAACGATGACAGTGACGACTCAGGTAGTGGCGCATTCGACCGTCTGGTGGGAGTCTTTTGGCCTGACGGAGGTGGAAGTAGCAGCCAGCGTCGATTGAGATGGCGAGGACGGCCGCGCTATCATCACCATCATTTGGGCAGGTGTCTGCTGGATGCCAGCGCTTTCCTCACCTGCCTCCTCGCCCTTCTCGTCTTCTCCCTCCTCTTCCTCTCTCTTGTGGTGTGCATCCCAATGGCCTGGTTCACCACCTCCACCGGTGATGGCAGTGTATTGACCGGAACTTGCATCCGACTATTGAATGCATTCGGTCTGCATGCACTCCTGGCAAGATGATACTATTTCTTGTTCCTCTGATTCCCTGTGGTTCAACTCTACGTCGCTATTGCTTGTAGAAAGAGAACGGAGAGAAGATAAAGAACCCGTTTTTCTTCGTGTCGTCTGTTTGTATCTGGAGGACTGGGGTAGTTCCGCAGTACTTCATGGAAAGTTAGCGGTCAGTAGATTTGAGAAATGGCATTCCTTCATCCACCTTTGGCTAGCAATTCAACAGTATCTGTGATGCACTTGTTTATCCACCAGGCCGTCCACTGATCTGTGATCAGTCCATTCAACTACCAGTTCGTCGTCCGCTCATTTAGGTTGTGGTAGAAGTCTACCTCTGTGACATCCAGACGTTCGTGTGGAATCCTTCCACTCAGGAGTCGAATATTTCCAATCCGTTATGGAATTTGCTTTGGCGTTAAAGTAAGATTGAGCTCCGAGTTGGCTGAAAATCGACCATTCCACCAATGGTGGGCAGCCAGCAGCGTGGACTACTGTTCCCGGTTGAATCGAACTGTTTCGACACTGGGCATTATGCGGGTCTCCTCGAGATTGGGGAGGAGTGGCTAATAGAAGCCTAACGTCTATTCACTAGGCCACTGTCCTTTCGGTGACTGCTGAGAGTTGGAAGAGCAGAGGCACTCGGGTTGTACGACCATCTGCCCTCGGTATGGTTCCACCATCACTTCCTCTTCGACAAGAGAGAAAAGCCGTGGGTTCGCTTACAAGCTACTTCGTCCATTACCAATGCGCTCTTCCGCAAACTCAGTTCCCACCACTGTTGTCTGAACTAACAATGTCTGGGATGGATCGTGCCACCTGTTCGTGTTTTTTTTTTTTCAAAATGGAACATATTTGTTGTCGTGTTTACTCGGGGCGCGATAACATGTATTCTAGTGGCCACCGGTTGTTATGACCCCGTGTTCATGCGCGTGGGGGTTGAATCGTGACAAGGTCTCAACTGGACAGCGTCAGGACGGACATCCTCATTTGTTGATGTGTGTATGAGGGGGAAGGGAAATGAGGTCGCTCACCTCTCTCGTGTCCAACGCGCCTGATGGGCTTCGATCACATCGTGCAGGCCGAGTTATTCGTAGTCCGCCTGCACGCAATGTTGACCAATCAGGAGGGAGTGGGCAATAATACCATGGCACCGCCCATGGAAAAGGAAGGGGTTAGAGGATTGAAACACCAAAGTTGCGGGCAGGCAAGTCGTTTTCACGTGACGATGCCTATGCGGCCGTCAATCTTGTACGCAAATTATGGAAGGCGTGAGAGTGACAGGAAATTAAATTAATCTTCTCAACGAGGTATCTATGGCTTGAAAGCGACCCTCTGGGTGTGATTGACATCAAACACTAGACGCTTTGCCTATTGTAGTCCTGAAGGTGAGAAATGAAGAGGTTAGATGTCGATGTTGCATTTCATATCGCCTTTAAGCTCCATGAAATACACGTGTCATGATTGTCTTAGCAACAAGTAGTATACTACGACAAACCCTAGTCTTTTGCCTTTCAATTCCCCCTCCTGAAGGCGGTGCTTTATATCCACATCGCGAAGGGCTACGGCAGTCCAGAAATGAATGTCTCAAACTACAGGGGAAATGTCAAAATCCGATACCCTTGAGGTGACAATTTAACACCTGGATTGTTTAAGAATGACTAGCCTATCATCGAGGGGCGTGTTGACTTCAGTTAATTGCATCACACCCTGGGTGGTCTGTGTCGATTGTGTCAATTGCCACAGTTAATAGGGTGCACTCGCACCTCGCACCACATTATAGGCGTCCACCGCTCCCCTCCCCGCTCACTCTCTATTCCTCTACATTGTCAACATGACAACGGACGTGACGGTAATACGTTGTGGTAGGCAGCCAACCGCAGTTCAAGCGTCCCCGGTGGCCTGACTGTTCATTACCAGCCCATGGGACTATCGATTTCCAATAGGCGCGCTCGCACGTGTCCTCAAACCACGTCACACGGCCTGCAATTGGTGTATCGCATTCCACGCGCTGCAGGGTTGAGGGCAGAGACGCTTGTTTCACGCCTTTTAAATAAGTTGTAAGTTGTCGGGGTGGTGTGAGACTCTGAAGAGGCGTGTGAGTGCATTTGTGCTCGATTGCATTCTACTTTACCATTTTCTTCGTCTGATTGGAGCCCCTCCATTATCGCATAAATCATCCTCACTTGGGATTAAAGTCGGCCCGACTGGTATTAATAATGGTGAGCACTAATTTTTTTGCCTAAGAATGCTTCGTTTTAGCAAAATGTGGACTTGATGAGACTTATTACATTCAAAGCCTAGTCGAAAGGGTGAGTTTATTTTTTATCATATTTTAGTCCGTATGAATACTGTCTACTTATATTGTATAAGTAACAATTCCAAAAATGGCTAATTTGGTGCTGACAAACCAGTTAGTGACATTACTTTGGAAGACACGAATTTTCACTGTTTTCAGCATTGCTGTTTTCTTAATTGCCCTAATTGCATGTATAGCAGAGTAATGCAGGAATTTTGATCTTCGTACGGTAATTAAGGGCCAAAAAGGAGTCCACCCACGCATTTCTAATAAATTCGACCAATAGAGGGTCAGCTGTCCTTTTTCTGTTCCGTAAAGTGTAAACAATAACTAATTACTCCACCAGTGGATGCTTTTTTAATCCATTTAAAAGTTGGCGTTAGGAAAAAGAGGTGGTGCCAACGTTCAATGCGTAAAGCAATCGAAGAGGCTGAGCCCCGCTTCCTCCTCCCCCCTCCCTCTAGCCACCCTCCAACGTTAGTGCAACTAACGTGTATCGATTTTTTCCCCCGGCAGCGGTAACGATTTTATGGTAATTGAGGCATCACATGAGTCATTGCCAGTCTCTAAATTACGTGATGCCAATGTCTATTGCACTGAGACACAAAACCTAAAAATCATTCAAGCATGTTAGAAGTAGACGCTTGTAGATGCCTTAGTAGGTCAGACTAGCTGTACACCTAAGCACAATCCCATCTGATTTTTTCGCACCAAAGGACTTGTGTGGAGTGCATACTACTTAAACGGATTTAAGGCCATATGACAAGTGTAATGCTGTTAATGCGTATGCATGATCATGACTGCATCTACTACCACCTGTCTTGGTTACTTACATCATGTGTCTGAAGGCTCAAACTGTTCCCTTCGCTGGAACGGGAAAATATGTGACAGTCTTGACAGGAGTGACTGGTTTATCATCCCACACTTGGGAAGTAAGTCTCGGTAACAAAACAGCCCTCTTCCGGGTACTATCACTTTTTTAGAACCAACGGTAAAAGAATTTGGATCTTTTTCCCTCTTCACCGGGGTTATAGAGTCTTTTCTTGTTGGGTGAAATCCGTTTGGAGGCAGGTGGGCGGCAAAATGACAGCACAGGCTTATGCGCACTCTGCACGATGGTAACGTGTGTCACGTCATCAAGATGAATCAAATTTTCTTAACTGCCAATTCCTTTCTGGGAGGAGGTGGTCCATTAGGAGTAATTACGTTTAGGCGAACACGCTTTCATGGAAGGTGGTAAGGCTACTCATCTGTTAGATACGCCAATACCCTGGATGTTCTAAAATTTCTCTACGATTTACCCTTCTACACCTCTCTCCGACACTAGGATTTCTTCCTTGACTCAGCCGTCTAGCCTTGTCACCATTGAGTACCCGTGCTTACTCATCACTACTGTTTGATGTCAACCACAACTGCTGCACGGAAGGTGTTCGACTGATACACATTGTCTACATCCCTTTGTCTGTCGCATTTGGATGCTAGCCACTTGAACGTATGCGTAGTTGCCGAAAGGCAAATAAATGTCGACTTGGCAGGAGGCACTTTTTCCATTTTTACGCCGTTAGCAGCATCAGCATTGCGTGATTGTCCTTCACCGTCAATTCGGATCGTCCTCCTCTAACATCAAAGGAAGCCTCATTTTGTGACCTTCATTATCCCACATTCCTCAGGAAATCGCCGCTTTGACGACACCCCACTAAGACGTCAATGCAGATGTTAGCCCACTGGGAGGAGACTTTGCTTTCTTTAGTCATGTAATGCTTATGGTTTCCGATTTCTGGTACGTGAAACCTCTTTTTTCTTCTTTTAAAGTGCTGAGGATTTAACAGTCTGTGGATGCGAGAATAACATGGGCATCCTTGCCCAAAATTCCTTCTTCCAAAAAGAAGGACGCCGATTCTTGGCTTCAAAGACCATCCTGTTTTGATTCTTGGTAATACCATTCCCACTTTTGATAAACAAAGTCAGGTCAAGAATCTGGGCGGAGTTAGATACCATCTTCTTCTCGCCTATTTGAAGTGACCTTTAGCGTCAGCCAATCACTTTCGCACTCCCACATGGTGGTGATGGTGGTGGCTAAGTAATACACACACCTATATTTGCCCATACACAAAACACATTATAGTGGCATTTTATGGTGTTCCTCTTGTTGGAGTCTACGTGATGTTTGTTGACATACGTCAGCAGTGGGTACGGATGGGCTGCCATTCAGGCTAATTGCCTTATTCGGATTCCTGAGCTCCGTTTCGACATGACAAACTGCGGTTAAGGGGATCATTTTCAGTCCCACTTGACTTGGTCTTCACCTTGACAGCGGAGAGCTCTGTGCCACTACCGCCTCATCCTTTTTATGTATGTCGGTTGTAGAGCTAATTATGGAGTCGTAGGCTACCACATTAGTGGCAGTGGTTGTAAACTAACTTTAAAATGACCAAAAAAAAACCCACTTTCACTAGCTAGCTAAAATGTTAATAAGGCTGGGGCTGAAAGAGGGTTGCCAGAAGCGTAGCTCCTTGTGGAAGACCTTCTCGGTCTACCACTGAGACACCAACTACTGCTGAATTGTGGTTTAATTTGAATCCACCAAACAAAAACATTCTACAATGATAAAATTTTGAGTCAATATGACGGTTCGGCAAGATCTGAAGTCTCCATTAACCTCACTTTCTCATGGAAAAGACAGTGTAATTGCAATTACCTGTCTCATAAAGGTAAACCGTTTACATGGTAGAACAGGTATTCCAGTTGTAAGCGGCATTCATGTAAACCAGATAGAGTGTGGTGTTTGGATGTCACTGGGTGTAATGCGAGTTGGAGGAACGTGAGAAAATGACAGCACCACAATGGCGTCGTTGTCTCAGGAGTGCACATCTGAGGTGAGCCAATTCCACCGTCCATTTACTGGCTGTGGTAGTCCAATGAAAAGTGAAGGATAAAAGTAGAATAGTGACCTCTTCTTCCTCCCCTTCTTCCTTCATCCAGTGCTTCTTTTGTGCATGCTACCCGCATTGACAATTCCCAGTCTGCTTTAATGTTACTTTTAAAAAAGCGAGACAAAAAACTTGGTTATGTCTTAAGAAATAAATGCGACTGTGGCGGAAGTGGATTGCAACGGTAAAAGTTAATGCTCTGGACTGTAGTTTTGGGCATAACTTCCATCCGGAGTGGCCTGAGACATTACAAAAATGAAATCCCATTAAAAAAATTGACACCGGAGGTAAGTTCCGACGGTTTGTATTTACTCAACTCTTGACGATCTGTCACCCCTGTTCAAGGCGGTGACCCATCTACCGTGATTGTGAAGTCACTCGGACTTGCATCCGTGTTAGCCTCACAAACAAAGTGAAGTGCTATTGGGTTAAACAGAATCCTTCTCCTTCTCACCCATCGTGTATTCATGCATTCATCATCCAACCACCCTCCTGCCGTCAACCTCAAAAACACTGGGTGAGGCCCACAACTACGTGAAGTCTGCTCTTTCATCATACCGCAAGTTTATTACGCAAACGGTGAGGCAGCCTACCTTAGTGTGCCCATTTACTCAGTGTGACTAGCCTCATGACACCTTGAGGGGTGTGTGTGTGTGTGTGTGTAGATTGTTTTCGTTCATCCAGTCCTGTCAACTGTGTATGTGATGAGAAATTGAATGCTTCAACATCATCGTATAAAGCCTCTATCGTGGTAAATGACGCTGGAAGGAGAGGAAGAGTATGTACAGGGATTGGAAGGAGCAGCTGAACGCATTACCTTGGAGTTGCGTTTCCTCTGCCCACTTCTGTAGTGCTTCCAGCCCAGAGGATTCGGCTCGCTGCAAAAAAATTAACGGTGGAAGGTGACACTTAAATGTACCGTAATTAGTTGACATGGCGTCGGCAGATGACAAATGCCTTGGTAAAGCTGCCTTTTTAAAAAAAAAAAAAAATTTGCGCTTCCATGGTAAAAACAGATACCAAAGCATGACTCCCAGTTGTCAAGAGCAACGTGCCACTCAAATACCCTCTTTTAGTTTCCCACCGACGCACAAATTCCTCTCCCAGGGCGACATCGCAATCACATGCCACAACTTTACAGGTAAACCAAGGTCCACTGAATCGTGTTGGAACATTCTCACTAAGCGTCCTCCTCTAGCATTTGCATCACCTCAGATCTTGACTGCGATTTATGTGATTTGATCAAAAATGCAGAAGGAAGCATGCCTATGGACAGATCTATGCATCTCCTTCCAGCAGGACAATGTGCATCCTCACAACAAATCTCCTCCCTAAGTACGGTTTACCATATCCATGTGGGATGCGCTGAGGCCCTTCCTCACTCTCCCACGAGTCCAGCATCTGTCAAAGCTACATTTTCAGGAAATGTGGCTTTGACATCATTCGGTTCTTAAATATCCGCCTTTAGAGTAGCTGTAACAAGAAGTTCACGTCTTCTTGATCGCTAGCTCTCCCACTCGGAGGCTTCCACAACAGCTAGCCCGGATAGACTGACTTACTTGAAATTGGCTCCAAATTGAGAGAGGAGGTCGGCTAGCCACCTTTGGACATACTGGTTGATACTATCCCTACCTTAAACACTGACAAAGTTGATGTCGCCTCCACTTCACTGCCCATCCCTCCAATTACTTCTAATCGACCCTCTTAAATCCACCCGGAGCTTTGGAATTCTCCATTCGTGTTCAATCCCCGACAACATAGCAGGCATTCTTCATCGACCACAAAGCCACGAACATTGCAGGCAACGTTGACAGATCAAAAATTGTCTGCCTCTTTACACTCAAGCCACGCAAAGCTTTGTCTGTATTTACACAGACATAATCCACTTCGGTACAACAGGGCGCACCCTGGTCTGATCCACTCCTTGCTACCACCTACGCTACATAAATGTGTTGGACGGGCTATAAAACGTCCCGTAGACTGCCTTAACTGCGCCAGTCTTGCATGCACCATCGACATTGCTAGAAAGGTGGGCAAAGGTGCCTGGGGGGTGGTGGAAGGGACACGCTCACGATGTCCTCACGATTAATGTGCACTTTTCCCACCCTCATTTTCCTTCTTCGCTTTGAATGACGCCACCAGTCAGCAACTTGGTATTAGAAGCATCCTCACCTTTTAACATCATCACTTACCCCTGTTTAATAGAACCCTTCGGAGTGTCACCGTTGTCAAAGTGCGTGCCTCCTGCCAAATACATAGAATTCAGTAGACGACTACACAATTCATCAATGCCTAAACCATAGCGTCTGAAGTCTCTGCTAACTTTGAAATAAGTTATGAAAGGGTGGTGAAGGAGTTGTGATTTGCCTACCGAGTAGCTGGAAGGCTATAAGTGGAAGTGTCTGACGAGTCCTTGCACTTAAGCCCCAAGTTCAACAAAATACCAAGTCACTCCAAGCCTCCACACATGAGATAATAATTTCCACTTTTAAGCATAATAAATGGTTTCTTTTCATTTATGTAATCATAATTGTGATCAATGTTTCAGTAGATCAATATGTTGTTAGCATCGTTGACCTTGAACTAGTAACGTGATTGGCTATTTGTCAGTATTTTGATTGCCCACCTAACCTGTGCATATGCTACTATTTCTTATCCATCTTGTCTGATGAAAAGGACGGGAAGAGTATTAACAACTACGTGAAAGCCTGTTTGTGTGTATGTGTGTGGCGGAGGAGGAGACACGTGTAGGTAGCAGGTTGCAACCAGTTGTGTAGCCAGTCATTAATCTTCTCCTTTGCTTTTGAAGTTGCCGTCGCGTCTTTTCACACCTTGAGAATCTGGATTCCTTCTCTCTCTCTCTCCCTCTCTCTCTCTCTCTCTCTATCAGCATTTAGTTGGAGAAAGTAAAATAGGAATATAATGCGGCCGAAAAATGCACAATGATAATGCCTACTGAGTAATGATACAAATTTAGCTTGCTTTTTTATTCTCCACTCTTTTTCCTACTCTATATTTCAATTCCACAATTCAAAAAGTACTTTCGCCCAAAAGTGCACTTTTATGTATTGTCTGTTAAAAGTGCTGCATCATGATCTGTTAAGGCTAGGGGCAATTACCCGTCTCATGTTTACTTATAGAAGGCAAAACATCACGTGGAGATGATTATCACCTTAAAGGGCGGAGAATTGTATCCTCTAGTCGACTCTTTAGTAAGCAGTGATTATTCTTATTATTATTACTGTTGCAACCTTTGGATGACTCAGTGATTTGGTGGAAAATCGATAATGGTAAGCTGTGAGATGTGAGGATTTGGAGTTTTTTGGTTGGACAAGAGGAGTAATCAATACTCGCTTTCTATTCGTTGAAATGGATCGTGTGTATGGCGCTTATTGGTCACAGTAAGCCAATAAAACAGCCTCTTGCAAGAAATTCCAACGGATAACCAATTATTTGGTTATAAAATCGATAACCTGAGTGCGTATTTGAGCCTTTTGTGCTTAGAGCCGTAAAATGCTATGTCGTGGTGCGGAAAAGCGATGATTTTCTGTGAATCAAGGCTATAACGAGGTCGATGATGGCAGTAATATACCCACGCAAGTACGAAGTTGCTCTCACCCTCGCCCCACCCTTAGGGCAATGCGTGTGATTGTTAATGAAAAACTTCAGTCCCACGATTTGCATTGCGTCGATGTGGTAATTTAAAATTGACAGATGAATGCTGATAGATGGCTATACTAATAGCCCTCTCTACACACTGCAATCAGATGTCAGCAGTCCTTCGTATTGGATCCTCATCGAGGTGAATACGAAATTCTACCATTGACTCGGAATTAAGGTATGCGACAATGAAACTGAGGAGCTATGGTGAAATCGGGTAGGCCTCAAACTATTGGCAATTTCATGCACTACATTTCCTACTACTATTCTGTTTGAAGTGTATGAACAAGCTAGAGGAGGAGTTGTGCTACTGTATGAGCTGCGGTTACTTTCAAAAGTATGGAAACAAGAATGCCTGGCCATCACAGTCACGACGTGCATTTCCCTTGCGGTTTCTTTCATCTATTACGCTTCTTATAGTGATCATAACGACCAAAGTTCTAAGATAGTAGCACATCAAAATAGACTGGTTGTTGTAAAGTACTTTGTTGTGTTGTGTTTTGTTGTCAGGTGTGTGTGTGTGTGTAGCTACTTACCTAGAAGTGGATCTCGTGATCTCAAGTAGGTTTCTTGATTTATTGCCACGTGCCGCTATGAAGTTGCGGATGTGCGTGTGTCTACGTGTGTGTGTGCATGTGTGTAACACACTCTGGTCGGCACGACACTCAAATCTACTTTGACTTGAGAGAGCGACTTTCATCAGGTAAGAAGTGAGTTGTATCATTGTTAAATCATCCAGTTTTGGAGGGTCCAACTGATGGGAGTGAATAACTTTTATGACATTCCCAGCACCTTTTTAATCCAACGGGGAAATCAACACCACCTCCCTTGAGATTTGATGTAAACTTCCTAATTATTTATTTACTTCAAAAATGGTTCCATAGGCTCCCTATTCATGGTTACTTTTGTGTTGGGTATAATACTACGCATCTTTTGAATTAGAATGCCAAAGATCATTCCTCGTACCAATACATTTAAGATGGGAAGGCTCTGGAAGTTGGTTTTTTGCTAAAGCTCTTATCTTTACCCACTAAACACTTAATTTCTAAAAGAAGCATTTCTTTTAAATGCCTTATTTCTTTCCTGCATAATTGTTGAGATACTTCCAACCAGCGTCACGTATACGTGACACCTCAACATTTTTTATCATCTGAGGAGTTGCGATGGCCTGCTTTTTTTAAGGCATGCTATAACCATTGATATATTTTTTAAATTGACTGCCTTCGTTGAGATCTCCGCGTTCCTTGGCCACATCGTTCTAAAGATGCCTATGACGATGGGTTTGATTCGTTTATTCTAAACGCCTTTTATCATTGATAACGACTCACCAGTCCACAATGTTCGATAAGATGTCTGAACAGAAAAAAAAAGAGGCTGTTTTGCACCCGAATTAAAAATAAAATGCTAAAAATTAACTACCAACTTTTTTGATGTATCCATCGTTTACGCAAGCCATCCTCGGTGGCCTTTTGATCGGACCAGCAACTTCAAAGAGTAAGTTGTTGTTAATTTTTTTCTACCCAAAAATAGTGTACACCTACAAACTCTATATACCTTATAACTTTGCAAATTTTGTAGCATTGTTGTGTTTGGCATTTTTTACAAAAAAAATGTAGCGTTGCTTTTACATGCCAACGTGTTTACAACAGCCTGCAGTCATCCAATAGGGATTATGCGCTCCTAATTATTTTTTATCAAGATTGAAAGGAAATTTTGTTAAAATAAAGCTGTTTCATGAGATTTACACCATCCTATAGGCTTAGTACTTTAAAACCCTCGATAAGGGTAGTAAAACCATTCGATGAGGCAATTGGGATACAGTGGGTAGCCAAAGACAGACCAAAGTCAAACAGACAGGTTAACCGCAAATTCTACGTAGCAGTGACGCAAGCGTCGCTCACAATGGCAGAGAAATGGAGCAGAAAGGCATTAAAACCACCCAGCAGGCAACAGTAATATCTGGACACAGTGGTAATACTACTAATGCGTGTACATCTACAGATTGGTATTTCGAAAGGTGACGCGCGACTGCTGAAACGACAACCGATTTCCTGAATTTCCCAATTCTTCTACAAGAGGAGCTGACAATGTCTACATGGATCGTTTTGGACTACAAAAAAAAGAACGATAAAATAGTTGGTTGTTTTGTAATTTCGATGAGGACATTTGACTTCACTGTATCTTGCATCGCAGACTTGACTAAACCAGATGGTGGCTCATTTTTGAGCATTTAGTGCCTAGAATGCCAAAGAAGTGGCAGAGTGGAAATGAGTCAATTGTCTACAAAAGTGAGCAGAATTAGAGACGGTGTATTTAGGTATGTGTCTCAGTCTCTCGAATGTGAACGCGCGCAGGTAAGCGTGGATGATAGAAGGCGGTGAAGGCGACAAGAGAGAGGGGAGGTAGGCAGAGGGCGGAAAGGTGGAGTGGAGAGGAGGGAGAGCAATTTAAAAATCGATAGCCTCTATGTCTGATGGCCGTTCTCGTCCAGTCCCTTGCCTGCCTGCCTGACTGCCTGCCTGCCCGCTTGACTACCTGCCCGACTGCCTGCTTGCCTGCCTGCCTACTGACGTCAAGGCGCTGCCCATCCCGGTACAGATAAAGTGAGGGTGAGAGAAAGGTAGGTAGGTAGGTAGGACTAGACTAGACCAGACTAGACCAGGCGTTTTGTAAAAGTGCTAGAGAGCTATGTCACTAACTCTGTTTTTTTTTTTTTTACTCAAAAGCAATACCAATCTACGTAAGTCTTGAGTCTTATCAGGTTATCTGAGTAGGTGTGTGGAGACTCATGACTCACTGCGTCTTAATTACGAAGGCGCCTCAGGGTATTGGCGGGAATTGCTTAGTAGTAGAGATGCATATCCAAAATTTAGGATTTTGATAGACTCGCTTTTATCTCAAAGCATGATATAAATGAACATTACCGCCCAATTCTACGCCAATTACACTGACAGGCATGGACAAGTTTTGTATCGTTTTTGCTATAGGCGCCAATAATTTGATAGAGAAATTTGATGGTCAAAGTAGTTTAATTAGCATTGGAATTCCATGTGCAAAATGCCACTTTAAATATCTAAAAATCGAGTTAAAATAGCTAAAGCTAATAGTACATGTCAAGACATTCTTGTGGATTATGATAGAGTGTGTTAGAGGTACTTGTGGGCACTTGTAACGTACGTGCTACAGTTTACGTGCTCGTGTCAGGGTTGTCAATGCGTAGGCAAACTGACTCAACTCATTCATGCTCTCTGCACCCCTTTACTCCTACCTTGTATTCATCGTTCCGTTCGACGCCTGTTGGATTGACTTGATGGATGCAATTCCTCATATTTGGTGTTTGTCTTGTGGAAAAGGCGTGTCACAGAGCAGTGGAAGAACCCATCGTGGAGATTTGTTACCATTAGATAAGAAAGTGAGATACGAATATGTCAAGGGTGGAGGTGACAACTAGTTTATACCTACATCAGCTAGGAGGGGCAAAAGCTAAGCTACAGTGGAAGCTAAGTAAGCAGGCGCCGCCCACACGCCATGGTTTGACGGATGGCAGACACAGTGCTTCCATTGGGTTGTGCAATACAAACTGAGTGACTGATTGACCGACTGGCCTGTGATTGGAATTTGTGCTTGTACTACAGAGTGTTATTGTAGATGCTCCACCAACCCACTGCCCCTTCGAAGGCCCAAGACAGACACATTGTCACATTCAAAACACTTTGTGCTGCAGTGTGTGTGCACGTTTGGTCGTGTTAGCGGTGGTGAAATGTGGGCACAATTGTTTACTGTGAATTTCCTGGTTATTGAAAACCAATTAGAGATTAATATTCACTCACTTCACGAAACTCGATGCAACTCAAAGGTGTCAGAAAGTCGCCTTCTTCTTCTTCTTCTTCTTCTTCTTCTTCTTCTTCTTCTCTCCCTGGATTCCCTTGCTGTCAAGTGAGTGCGAAGACCTTCCACCCCCACCGCCCTATGGAATGGGAGAAAGGAGTCTTTTGTATCTCATCTTCCATAATTGAGTACCACTTTTATGCAGAAAAGAGATAGACAGGTAGATGTGGGAAATAGGCAGTGAATGGGTCTAAAAGTCGATAGCTTGTTTCAACCTCTCAACAAGGCCAGTGAGCCTTTTTGAGTTCACATACTTGGTACGCTATTAATATAAACCTTCAACATGCGATTTGATTAGCTCCATACATCCGTCCAGCCCTTCATCCATCGACACTGCAAAGTCTGTGTGTGTGTGTGTGTGTGTGTGTATCGGTCCCTGGCAAGAAGATTATTAGTATCATCAAACCTTTGCTTTATTGCCGTTTAATGACTCGCGACTTACAGGTTGCTTTATCTCCAATACAGCTATAAATACATCGGAGTATGCACTCGCGGAGGAACACTCAATAATACCAAATCCGTGAAAGGGACACTTCAATGAAGACGTGTGATAAAATAAAATGACAAATTGGAGAAGTTCTCAAGTACCAAGGAGTCTCTGTGGTTTGTCAGTGAGTTGAGCACACTCTTCCGGAATCTTTTAACATCGTGAACTGCAATACAACTGAAAGAAGTTTCATGGATTGACCAGCATCACGATGAGTTTTCTTTATTTCTTTTCCAAGGCGACATCACCTAGCTGCCGGGTTCACAATTATACAAAACGTTCCGGTCTTAAGAGGGTTAAAAGAACTTAACTCACAAACCAAGTCGCATGTTTATCTGCCCATCTCAAGCTCAGATTAATGGTAGAGCTCGTTTTTTGGGGGGATGGGATGAAACAAAGACCCTTGTTACACCCTACGGAGTAAGGTGGTGTGGGGTGGAAGGTATCCTTACCAGTAAGATCAGATTTGAGATATGGTTTACATAGGATAAGTGTTGCAATGTGATGTATCGCAGGAACAGGAAGAGGGTTTCATCCCATCCAATCAAACGCCTTCTGCAAGGCCGTAGTTTAGAAGCTGAAGGGAAATGGATAAATGAGGAAGAAGGCGATCAAAAAGATGAGGAAATGATGCATCTCAACAATGGTTATTTGGCTATTACAAGCAGGTTCATCACCATCATTTCTACTTACATTTTCTGACCTCTCAATGCGCCAAATGACATGCCCTAGCAATTAATACTTGGACGTTCCTAGCTTCCACCAAAGCACTGCCTCACAACTGAACCATTGCTCCTCAATGTACTATGTAGAGGGTAAACACATCTTTTGGCATCACAAAGCTTCCCTTTGTTCTTACTGGGTTATCACTTGTACCGCCACTGTGCTCCTACCCGACACTCTGCTAACGTCTGCATAAACTGCACGCATGTGGACTTTTCTTGCCAATTGAAATGGATTAGGTGTCACCACTGTCACTGTCATTTGCAATTTGAGAGTGTCGCTTTCACCGCTTCCAATTGCCTACCCTGCTGTGTTTACCAGAAACGAGCGCATACTTCGACCAACATGAAGGGGAATTTGGCAGTCCTCACCATCGAGTCAAGGGCGACAAATTATTATGCAATTTGAATTTCTCAAACATACTACTTAAATGGAGGATTGTCGGTAATTATTGGTCGAAGGAGAGCATTTCATTGAACGAGAAGAGAGCCAAAAGTCTGCATTTAGACGCTTCGACAGCCTTGCCACTATTCGAGAAGTCACTTCTGGTGATCTCGGAGTTGCAGTCAAAGCACATGGAGGCAAGCGACGATGGGAAGTGGAGGTGCCAATCTAGAGTCAGTCAACCCGTCACCCAGTCAACCAGTCAACCAGTCAGCAGACAACCCACACTGCACCTCAAGGTCCTTCCCAGAAGGCAGACGAGAGAGACGAAAACCACTTAGTCATCTGAGGAGCACTTTGGATGTCATCTGTCAATGCGTGGCATGTGGGTGCCGTGGGTGCCACCCATCCACTTGGCTTCCACCACAACTTCACTTTTGCCTCCCCGCCCCCTTTCCGCTCCCTCCCTCCTCCCTCCCTCCCTCCCTCCCCCCACACACTCCGCGGTTGATCCAGGTGCAAACCACTTGTCACCACCTGCCTTAACCACGTTAAGCACTCTTCACACAACAGGTCCCCACTCACTTGCCTTGCACCGACAAGTTCTTCTTCATTACGAGGGGCAGGCACAAAGGGTCCACCTTCCAAACGTCATGCTTCTCCTCTCGAGTGATTTGTTCTTCGTCACCAGAGTCCCGAAGCTAGTCTCCACGGTGTGTTATCCTGTTGCTGACGTGCCACACTCCTTAACGCAAAAAACGACAATTCTGAATGAGAAGCAGTAGTAGTAGTAGTAGTAGTAGTAGTAGTAGTAGCAGTAGTAGTAGTTGTAGTAGTAGTAGTAGTAGCAGTATCTGTGGCCTTGAAGTCGACTTCAACTCAGTTGACTAAACGCGATCATCTCGAGTGCTATCCATGGGGTTAATGTATCAGCCGCTGGATGATTTGCTATGGAGGTGAATTCGAGGCAGGACAGGAGGCTTGTGGAGCGTGTGAGCTTTGTGAAGACTATAGAGCACGAGAACAAGAATCCTGTGGCGATGGCTTGACGTATTTCACCTATGCCTTGTCAATACTAATTCATGAGCATAAACAGCGGCTAGCACTTGACAAGTCCCCACAAAACTAAAACAGGTGACGTGCTGTTGCAGGATACCTCCATAAACCTTTTTTTTTTCTAGTCACCTGACAGTGTGCACACAGGACAGATGTTTTCGATGGATTAGCTTGAATGGTAAAAAAGTGGAACTTTATCTCTTCAGGTGCCTCAGGCTTCGACGATGTGTCTGTGTGTGTGTGTGTGTGTGTGTGCTTGTGTGTATGCGGATTGTTTATCCAGCTCCCAATCCTCTCTTGTGACAATTATGGTCTGTCATAAATCATGCGGCGGGCATCGTTAAAATCCAGTCCTAAATTTTAATCCAACCTCCCATAAACTCTACTTTTACTCACCAACACAGTTTCTGTTCCCGTTCAGTCGCCATAGAGTAAGGCACGTAGTAGCCCCGAAGGCCTTAGATCTACTGTTGAAGTAAGCCCCAAGGGAGTAGACTTTTGTTGCATTTTTACTAGCTTCTCTAAAGTCACCCATTCAAAATTAGAAATTTGAAGTCTCGGATTCGAATACCGCCCCTCTCGACACGGACGATAGTCAGTTTCTGCTACTCCCCACCGCGTAAATCTGGAGCCCCTAAATTTGACTTCCAGGCAAGACATTCCGAAGTCCAAATGAACCATCACTGATACCTCATGATTCCACACATGCATAAGCTCGATGGTAGTGCCCAGTGCGTGTCTCGGCGCCCTCACGTCGTTGGCGGCCAGGCGAATAAGCTAGCGAGCGAACGTGAGGGCGACCACAACAATGCCGGTTCGTCGTGGGGCGATAAAACGCGGTGCGTACGTGCAGGGCGGCCCAGTGTAGGGTGGACTGATTTACACGCTTGTACTTCTGTGAAAGGCCGGCGCTTCTGGTGCGTGCGTGCGTGCGTGCGTGTGTGCATGCGTGTAGGCATGGTTGCGTCCATGCCTGTTCATTTTTTTACGCTCCAACTTCAGCCGCAATTATTGATTGATTGCTTTGACTTTATTCACCCTGTCAATCCCTTGTCTGATGCTTGATCACCATTGTAGTACCGCTTTTTACATCCCATTACTCAATTCAACTAATTTACCTGTGAATTTTTGGTTATTCAATCTACTTAAATGCTTAATTGTCCATCAAGTTAGCCCTGAAGAACTGATACCCTACGGCTGCTTGGTAAGGAATTACGACACATCCAATTCCTTTACTTTACTTTTTTAAGTTGGGAGATTTGACATATTTCTCCATTACTTATGACATGGAGACGTTTTCTGTTGACTGGCATTTTTAAGTTGATTACTTGAAGGATGCACAAACCGAGATGGAGGAGTTGTGTAGCGTATTTACGTTAAATTGTTACATGAACTTTTAATTTATTGCGATTCGGCCTCCACCGAAGCTGTGAGTGTGGTGGCGATCTCGTGCGTACTCTACACTCCAACCATCATATTCTTGGAAATGTTTGCCTAAAATAAAGCGTATTTGAGGATTGTCTATTTCTCTTTTTAACTTTAACACCATCTTTTAGAAAAAGAAAAATCTTTCAATGATTTACTTCAACAACCACGTGGCTTATAACTAACATGAAAGTTCGGTGACGATAACACCGCTGCCACCACCATCCCACTAGCCATTGTAGCACTCACAAAAGTCAGACAGTGTCCTTCCTCATTAATCGTACAAACGGGGCCAAATGCCGACATCACGACGCCGATAAGATAATATACACACACACGCACAAACACACACACAAAGATGTCTCTCCCCTCCTCCGCCTTAAGTACTTTGCTGCCCTGGGCAGTGCCCTCCTCTCACTCGCCCCTTAAATTGGTGGGTAGATAGAATAAGTAGAAAGGTAGGGAGGGAAGTAGGGAGAGAGGAGAGGGAGAGACAGGGCTTCGCCTCGCCCAAAGCCGAAACTTTATTGAGCGTGAACACACACACACACACACACACGGGAGTCTAATCTCGGCTATTGTTTATGGCGGCTACCCAATCAGAAGTGCCCAAGGTCGTGCGCACGTGCGTGCAGGCATGCACGCTTAGGTGAATACATACATTTGTGTGTGTGTGTGCGTGCGTACAGGCATGCATACCAGACATACTAATTATTAGGCACGAGGGTCGTGGGTGTGCGCATGTGTGTGTGCATGTATGTGAGGGTGCGGAGGGGGAGGCAGGGGATAGGAACATTAATATTATTATTATTGTGTTGTCGTTGGTGCTGTGGCTGCTGCTCGTGGTTGGGGATTTTTTGTTTAAGTGGCTGCTGCCTCTGTGGGGAATTTTCGCGCTCTTCACTTGTTGTGCTTGTGTGCATGTATGTGTGTGCCTTGACCAGTTTTTTTTTCCCCGACCTCTGCGTGTCTGAGCCCCAGAAGCAGTGGCATATTGCAATGGAAGGGAAAACGCCAGCAATGCGCCTGCATGCATCGAACTCTCTTAATTACTAGTAAAAACTTTGTGGCCTAGCAACCCAGTTGTGATTTCATTTGATCTGCCGACTTTTCGTGGGATGATTTAAACAATCCTAATTGACTTTTGATTAAATTTTACCTAATAATGAGAGGAAAAGAAAAAACTGACAACACGAGTCCCAACTTACCTTACTTCCGATTCGGTCAAGCCAAGACCACGAACGCGTTTGAATGCACTCAGCACGAATAATCGATTTCCAATTATTGATTTTCAAAACCACATGAAGACTGCTTGTAGCCGTCTTTAAGGCTTTTGGGCGTGTTCTGCATTCCAATTTCGCGTTTTTTGGTCCTAGACGAGAACAGTTGGAACACTAGCCATTGCAAAGAAGCGTCCAGATGTAAGTCAGTTCGCCTTCCCTTCCAAAACAATTATTAAATTCCACACGTCTTCACTCAAACATACAAACACTCACTCCGTTTGCGATTTCCTTTACTCAAAGAAGGCAAAGGGTGGCCAAATCAAGGGGAGCGCCCAACGCCTCCCTCTCCCCCCTCCTCTTACCTCGTTCTTGCTGCTTAAACGACTCCAGCTCGCGGCAGTGAAAATCGCATTTGCACAGCTCTACAGAAGGGATTGGTTACACAATGTTAAATTTCGCATCTGCCTCAATTTAAATGGTGCTGGCCTTGTGGGATCTGTCAAAGGTGCCTGCCACTGCTTATACGCTTGAAGTAGCGTTGTTAAGGTGTAGATGAAATGCGCCAGTCTATTGTCATGGGAGCCTTCCTCTCTTGTGTTCTACTTACCATACTCTTTCCTTCCTGCTTTGAACCCACTCTCATAGCATTTCATCCAGCGACTGATACATTAACCCCATGGATAGCACTCGAGATGATCGCGTTTAGTCAACTGAGTTGAAGTCGACTTCAAGGCCACAGATACTGCTACTACTACAACTACTACTACTGCTACTACTACTACTACTACTGCTTCTCATTCAGAATTGTCGTTTTTTGCGTTAAGGAGTGTGGCACGTCAGCAACAGGATAACACACCGTGGAGACTAGCTTCGGGACTCTGGTGACGAAGAACAAATCACTCGAGAGAAGAAGCATGACGTTTGGAAGGTGGACCCTTTGTGCCTGCCCCTCGTAATGAAGAAGAACTTGTCGGTGCAAGGCAAGTGAGTGGGGACCTGTTGTGTGAAGAGTGCTTAACGTGGTTAAGGCAGGTGGTGACAAGTGGTTTGCACCTGGATCAACCGCGGAGTGTGGTGGGGGGAGGGAGGGAGGGAGGGAGGGCGGAAAGGGGGCGGGGAGGCAAAAGTGAAGTTGTGGTGGAAGCCAAGTGGATGGGTGGCACCCACATGCCACGCACTGACAGATGACATCCAAAGTGCTCCTCAGATGACTAAGTGGTTTTCGTCTCTCTCGTCTGCCTTCTGGGAAGGACCTTGAGGTGCAGTGTGGGTTGTCTGCTGACTGGTTGACTGGTTGACTGGGTGACGGGTTGACTGACTCTAGATTGGCACCTCCACTTCCCATCGTCGCTTGCCTCCATGTGCTTTGACTGCAACTCCGAGATCACCAGAAGTGACTTCTCGAATAGTGGCAAGGCTGTCGAAGCGTCTAAATGCAGACTTTTGGCTCTCTTCTCGTTCAATGAAATGCTCTCCTTCGACCAATAATTACCAACAATCCTCCATTTAAGTAGTATGTTTGAGAAATTCAAATTGCATAATAATTTGTCGCCCTTGACTCGATGGTGAGGACTGCCAAATTCCCCTTCATGTTGGTCGAAGTATGCGCTCGTTTCTGGTGAACACAGCAGGGTAGGCAATTGGAAGCGGTGAAAGCGACACTCTCAAATTGCAAATGACAGTGACAGTGGTGACACCTAATCCATTTCAATTGGCAAAAAAAGTCCACATGCGTGCAGTTTATGCAGACGTTAGCAAAGAGTGTCAAGTAGGAGCACAGTGGAGGTACAAGTGGTAACCCAGTAAGAACAAAGGGAAGCTTTGTGATGCCAAAAGATGTGTTTACCCTCTACATAGAACATTAAGGAGCAATAGTTCAGTTGTGAAGCGGAGGTACTCGCGCAACCGGCGTCGCGATCACAGCGTCAAATTCCGTACCACCTCGTTTTCTCCAGACAACTGAATCGAGATTTAGCAAGGCTTATGTCCCATGGGCGATTTAAGGCCTTAAAAATCACTTGGATGGCTCGAACCGAGACCTTAATGGTTCTTGAGGGGGAAGAAGGTTTAAGTGGAGGGGAGAGTGGGCACTTTAGCCTCAGTCTCTACAAGGATGCTCACAACAAATCGACACATCCTAAGTCAGACCAGTGGAAATGGAGCTGGACGAAATTCAACCGATTCTTCACCATCTTTTGGAGGCAGTAGAGAGCCTGATTTAAATGCTTCTCTTCCAGCTCGGACGAAGCGAAACAATTCACTGAGGTTGTAATTTAAAATACCACGTCGCCTTGCCTAATCTTAGTTGCGGCAGCGGCGCCGGTGTCTGAATGAGTTAATGTGTCTGCGCGTCTAATGTGAATGCCGCCGCGGCTGACATTATTCTTGTTAGTCTGGACGTCCACATCCACGTGACGTCAATTTGTGCACAACAAATGGCGGCTTCGAGTAGCCTTCACCTTCACCTGTTCAGACTTGCGTACATGCAGACACTCATTCCAAAGCCTAATAGTCTGTCTACGTCCTACACTTGGTCTTCCAAATAAATTAAGGGACTGAATTACTTGAAGATCTTTAAAAAGGCAAAACCGCTCTCCTTAACCACTTCGCTGCCCTGTGATTGGCCAGATCTGAGGAGGTAGATCCAGTTATGAAACCGTAGGAAAAGGGCAAATTTGCCCTGGATTAAGTTATTTCTACCCACAGGGGGAAGATAGGGGAGGAGCGGATAATAGGCATGTGGCTATGCGTGACTCCGTCTATTTGTTGTAGTCGCTCGACCATAACACTCGGACCGGTACTGTAAAAGCTGATTCATTCCACTGCCTCGGCCACACCACTGGGTTACCACTGACGCAATTTTTCGTCAAACAAAACGCGAAGCATTTTCAGTCACATCGTGGGTGTGAGTTGTTAAGCCTCGTAGACAATAAAATACGAACTTTCGAGGTCGTTTGGGAGTAACTCCAACACCGAAGACAAGAGTTTTTCCCCAATTAGGAGAAGGGGATAAAAGAGTTTGTTACAAGGCACAAAAAAATAAACTAATTCGTTTTAAACTGGGAGGAAGGGGATGGGAGCTGTCATTTGTTCTTAACCACCTCACAACTGCTCCAACATCTACATTCCATTAAAAAGTGGAACTTTCCAGATTAAGAACGTAAGTGAATTCTTTTATTTCCAAGTACTATTGACTTCACTTTTTAAAGTAGTTTGCAGTCTCCTGCTCCGCTACCAACCTCAGTGGTTGGACATCCGTCTCGCCAGGATGGTAGTTTTCACTGAACCTACAAGATGGAACGGCATCCCTACATTGATGCGCTTGCACTTTATCTTCAAGTTGCAATCACTTTTGACAAAGTCTTTGAAAAACAACAATGAAGACGGGTCCACGACGCAACCCAAGCCAGTAACACATGTGTGCCATTAAGGTACACTCCGATGATAGCGCTTCCAGCGCCACTCTGAGGATCAGTCAACAATTCTCCCTCTCGATCGTTACACTTACCCCGCCATAAACCCCTCTTATCACATGTCATTACAATAGATGAG